>DWKA01001001.1:0-13755 GCA_018249155.1 Panoquina ocola ocola
TGTCATAGTGCAACGTCGTGCGTCACTATGAAATCGTATCGCAGCATCGTACGAGCGATGGCAATAGGACAGCGCCTAAGATTCTCGGCATAATATAGCCAAATCTAAATTTGTTGATGTATGATGAAATGTGATGTGTTGTTAATGCCCTAGCAACTATGTCCCGTGTGTACGTTTATTTAAAACGTTCAATGCGTTACGACCTGTTTGGATAATAAAGCGTTAATAGCTATTAGTGTGACATAACTCGCTTGATTTAACTCTGCGATTTCATCAGCTGTTATAAATACTTTGCTCCGGACATCGTCTTTATCTTATGATGCTGTACATTATTGTTTTATGTTTGTTTTTAGTATTATATCTATCTATCTATCTTTAGTTACTTTCTTAGCGACTGTTAAAACGCCAATATCTGTAATTAACTTTTTTTCTTTCATTTGCAAAGTTTGTTAGTATATTATGTTTGAGTCTAACGTCGAAACTGCTTATCCTAAGTTAAACTTTAAAATATAGCTTTAGTGCTTACGATACATCTTTATAAACACTCTTACTTTGTAAGGGAACTCCTGTTTGTTTAACTGTTTGGTGAAATTACTTACATGTTTTGCAGTATAAACGAGTTTCATTTATATATGTTAAGACGTCTTAGAAAACATTATTAGCCGTAAAATGCCACTTGGTTACGTTAACGGTTTCAAAGCACTTTACATTGGTTGGCGCTCACTTTAACCCGGCTTTTATGGTTAGGAAGCGGAAACTGAATCTTCGCGTCTTTTTTGAGCACTCGGAGATTTCACACTCGCCTCGGAATTCTTCTTTGTTACGCGTACGTTGAAGTTCGTTTGCCGTTGGTATTCTAAAATATTTTTAACAATGACTGTACGTATTATTATCTTAGAAAAGAATATATAAGGAATGTTTGGTCTATCATAAATAAGCATTAGTTATACGTTTGCTTCGTCCTTAACATAACATTATTTATCGACAAATCTTTTAATGATTTTAAACTCAGGTCCACCAAAATTAAGTTCCGGGAAGTCCGTAAATAGATGCTTCTTAGAAAATAATTACTTAAACTAAACAAAAACTAATGGCATTGTTTGGTTTTGCACACATTTTTTTATTTGGAATAGTACTACTTATTAAGTTAGGGCAAAAACTTAGACGTACAACGACTAACGTAACATGAGATTGAAGTAATTGTTGTGATGTAATGTTAATCAAAAAGAAATAGCCAAATAATTAGCTGTCATACTGACGAACTGTTTAATAATCTTCGCCGTTGTTATAATTTTATGACAAAATAATGTAAAGCCGACCGAACACTAGACACAAAGTTTGGACAAAGACACAACAAGATCTACAGTGGTATTGTATGCCCAATAAAATACTTAACATGTCTTTAAACAAATATATAAAAATGTTTGTCCACGTGAAACCAACAAAAAGAAACCTTCACAATGCATTACGTTAAAACGAGTTGAACAATAAAACGCACCCTGTGTCATCAGTGGCGTCACTGCGCCACTGACCCAAATAGTGGGACGTCGCAAAATGGCCACCCTGTAGAATAAGACTGACTGGAAGAGTATTCTATATGTATGTATCAAGTGGTTCATTACAGCTTACAACAATAACAACCGGCTTATTCCGACAGCATCAACTATTGGTACATGTTGTTTCGTTTTTTTACTGAACCGTGATTTAAAACGATTCGTTTTTATTTTTTCAGTGGCACATAAATTTTATGACCATTATTGACACTGTGAGTAAGTAAATTTAGTTTATAACATATTATATTAAATCAAGATACAAAACTATGAAGATGTATTCTTTTTACCGAATCGATATTAATACCGAGTTTTCAATTACTGATTCAAATGCTGAGAGTTGTTGCTGGCAAGAGTTGTACGTTTCGAATTCTGTTGTTTAAATAACGTTAACACGTCACTGTTAAGCACAATAAAGGAACACATTATGTGCATATTATCTTATAATTTATAAGTAATTTGAAGTTAAATATATAAGACGTAAATTAACTTCGCGGTTCGCTGACTAGGTATACCGAATGGCACAAAGTCCGGTTTAATAAGTAAACAATTTAAATGACATATTTTTCTTAACTACGGTTTTAAATTCTTTATAAGATAACATAAATTATATTTATTAATATTAATACAATGATATTCCAACTTACCATTTTATCAGTGAAAGTGATAATTATAAAAAACTTGAGTAGGTATTCTAATTTCTATGACTTTCGTGTTAGTAACGTGATGTTTACACCCTGCCTAGAATTTTTACGAACTGAATTTGTACGTAACTTATGGTTTTGTTACGATCTTAATATAATGTTGGGATAACGTAATGTCGTTTCGAACGCAATCTATCTATTTCCTTAAAGATTATTTAGATTTGAAATACAACAGCTATTTCTGATCTCTACAATTTTTCAAACCAAAGTCAACATCATTCGTCAAGTGCACTTTCTGAATCTAAATGTACAAAAGATTCCTATCGGAAAATGTATGAGTGATACGAGAGATAAAAGCATAGACAGTTAAAAATTTGTTCAAATACAATCCAAATATATAGCGATAGTTCAGTTTTGAATTGTGAGTTGGAATCGGATAATAAATTAGCATTACTATAGCGTTAATAGATGTAAACGCAATATTAGACTCGCATGAACTGGAATTTACTCATGAAACTACGCAATCTGGATGTAGCGAGGATAAAATCGTTTCGATGTTAAACTTTTAATACGGAAACGAGATCATCTGGTGATAGTTAAACTATTATTAACGTTCCTAACGTTTTATCATTACAATTAGCTGGAAACGATGGATTTTATTAAGCATTAGAATTATTTAATTTAGAAGTTTTTATTGTCATTTTTATTAAATTATAACGGCGTGTACAGCTTCGATAACGATTACCTATCTTTATCGGTTATTGCGGTACGCTAATCACTAATAGATGGATTAACAATGGCTTATGATAATTTAAAGTAATAACATCAAAATTTATGTACATGTACTTAAATAGATAACTTTTATGAGACCTTACCGTTTATTACGTTGTTAAACATGTCGTTTCTAAACATAAAGCGACCGATAAACCCTGAGAAAAAGACCAGAGGCGACGATTGCGAAAACGTGACGAAACGGGCTGTCAAGAGTCCGAATTCTATTAAAGAGAACGTAAAAATAGTCTAAACCGGCTCGACCCTTCCAGTTGCATTTTATTTCCGTAACCACAACGGTACCGTCGCGATAAAAAGTTTGACATGCAAGGAAAGGAATGAAATGGCTGTGGGACATGATGGAGCTAAAAATTACCAGTTATCTGAAGTGGTTTTAAAAGACCTTGCCTTATTACATTCCTCATTTGTAGATGAACGATGAGATAAAAAATGACATGAGGCAGCTATTGAAATAACAAAATGAAAGATATTATTCAGAGGATCAAATTATTTGATATGCAAAAGTAAGATCCACTTAACTTCAAATTGGGTTTCTTTCGAAAATACAAAACATCATTTGTCATACATTTAAACTGAATGTAATCTTTAAAGAAGACTCAAAAGTCGATTAAATAAATACAACATTTAGTCGCATAATGCACAATAATATTGTTGTTTGTAATTTAATACTTATGTAATGTTAAGAACCTGATTGATGGGAAACTACGCTCAACACTGAGATGAATTATGAATCATTCCACATGTTTATATCTGATACTTAGCTGGTATTAAGACGTTTATATCTTCGGGATATTAAAGCAATTGTATGCAGTAATCAGGATGTAAGAAATATTCTATTAACATTGAAAATCATTACATGTATTACCATTGCATTGAATTTATAATGGTTGCAACGATTAATACTAACATTGATAGTTTTTATGTTTTTGGAAATAATAATAATATGAGTGTAACTATGTATCTAATTAACTTGTATATTTATTTATTCGACAGTTTTTTGTTTTAAACTCAATTCAGTTCAGAATGTTTGCTTAATATTGTGTCATTGTTTTTTTATTTCTTTTTTACTTATTTTTCTTATTTAGGTACCGGTTTTCTTCTTTTTGTCATAATTGTTGATATATGTATATGTACAGTAGTTTTAAAATTGTCGTCTCTATCTTATACCCATAAGCTTATAAATACATAAACCAACGGTGACGCTTTAATTGGCAACAAATCTATAATTGACTCTGCGGTTGTCAACGATTTTCCTTGTATTGACGTATGGGCTATGCCAATTCCCTATCTAATAGCTACCAATAACACAATTCTAGTAAAGTCTATAATCATAGTAATGGTCCAATGAATGAATCTGTAATTGAAGTAGTCGTCGATAATAGCGGTCCGCATTAAAATATCTATTGCGGGTGTCGCGTGCCGGAGGATCTGGGCCGGCGTTAATCACTGTCGGCTTGCGATCGAACGGCAGATTGTTGAAACGCTACGAACGAAACGTCTTTGCAATGAACCAAAAAGGTCTGCTATTCTATTTCCGGGTGAGGTTTATTATTGCTCGTTTTTAATTTGTGACATATTCTGTCCTCGTCTGCGTTGTGATGTTTGTTTTCGTTTATGCTATTCCGCTCTTTTTGTGTCAGGGTTCTAATTGAATTAATGTATTATTGTGTTTTACGGGTTTATATTTGAACATGTTATTTTAGTGGTATGCTTTTACGTGATTTCTATAGTTTGCTTCTTAACTTAGCATAAACTACGAAGTAACTACTTATCATCACTTATCTAATTTCATGACATCTCAATGAGATTAATTGCAATCCGATTTTATTTAAACGTAAGCATATATAAATTTTGAAATGTCACCATTTATCAATTTGCATGAAAACCATTGATTTGGATCCCATTATTGTTTTGCCTCAAATAAACACAGTGCCGACCGTAATGGTAATCCAATGGCAGGCTTTCAAATTAAATATCCGTTTAATTCCCATATTTGGTAGAATAATGTGATGCGCAATGATTACTATTTCACTCATAGCAACCAGAGTCGAAATAATATACTTTAATGATGATTCAACCTTTATTGATTTAGATATGCTCAACGAACGTGCATACAATTCATATGGTTTTAAGAGGCAATTGAACATTGAGCAACCTTAAATAAGATCAGGGTTATTTAAAATTATTCATAGATTCATTGCTGAACTCAGGTATGAAATGTACTTTACGGAAACAGGCAATATAATTATATGAGCTGTATAATTAAAAGGTGATGTGATATGTTCCTCATCATTAGAAATGGTACCACTTACGTATAATACAACTGTCTTTTAGCATTCACTTTAATTTGAAATGTTTTTTTTCTTGTAGGGTTTTATTTTTTAATTATAACATTTGGAACAAAATCAAAAATAACCTGTTAATAACCACAGCTAGTATGATACTGAAACTACTGATTAATTATTAGTTTTTAATGATATCGATTATTTTAGCTAATGAATACATATAACATTGTGATTCATTTATATTTAATCTTGGTCGATTATAGCCAGCCAGATCGTAGTTATGGAGCCCATATCATGAATTGAACGAGCAGTTCCAAATCACTGCACAATTTTCTCATTATCGCCATCGTTAAGAGCTCTTTATGTTCGTTTCAATATTATTTTCAATATCAGTTGTAAATGGTTGATTGGCCATAAGTAGCTGCTTAATTATATCTGTTTTATTTTTAATACTCGCCTGATTTAAGCATTGTTTTTAGCTTTTGTTATTAAATGGTAGCCGACTCTCGCCTTGGGAAACCTAATCATTTATACTCGCTGTTGTAAAGAATTCTAACAACATAATTTCTTGATCATTATTAATTTCTTTACTCTTATTACAACTGAACAATAGTATTTCTACATTTCGAACAATAACATTCGGTTTCAACTGTCTATTAAACTAACAAAATAGAACTCGAGTTGTAGATTGATTCAACTACGCGTACGGTTTTAGATTTAATCATGGAAAGCTTTAAAGCTAGTTGGTAAACTCAATACAAGTACCTTTTCTATTTTTATGATTATTAATATTGTTTCGCAACTGTATATCGCAACTAACTAAATAATGTATCTTAATAACATGTAATTCTTCAATGAGAACTGATTGTTCTCTAGCCAGTTTACGATTCCGAGAGGATTTAAAGAAACCTTCAACGGACTGCGTATTCGACAATGAGTTATTTATTTGAACAATGGAAATAAGAGTTTAGCTCTTTGCTCCCGAGACGAATAATTTCCTTTGTTCGCAACACGCAATCCAACTATTAGGTGACTTGTCAATACAAACTGGAATTATTGCTTTTTGCTCTAGCACAATGCTGTCATCCACATAGTTTTTATATGGTTACCCAGCATAATTCTCGTAGTGTACACGGCAAAGAAGGACAATGTTTTTAGTTGAAGGTTTTTTGGCGTAATTATTATGCGGTTGTGTTACTTCATTATGCATGATGTTTGGATTTTCTTGTACAGATAAATATGTGATTACGTCAATCGTCTCTTGCTTACTGGTTACTTTAGTTGTATGTTTACTAATTGTTTCCTTTGCCGATTGTGTAAAATTTGGCCGTTTTTAACTTGTTATGTTATTTATTATGTTTGTTAAAGCTAATTTAGAACTTTATTTTTAAGGTAGTTCTTTAAATGAAGTGGCTATTACTAACAATTGCTTATAATACCTTTAAAGACACGCAACACCAGTCCAATGCTATGTACAACGAAATACATTTAAATAAACATGTGGTGCGATCAGTCGTATAGCTATAGACTATAATAGACCGGATCAGAATAATACGAAGCATCCAATCCCGATCCGACCTCGATCCGGGCTTTTTGAAGTACGCACAAGTGGCAGATCAAATCAAACCGACGTTTTACGACTAACGCAAATAGATGCGCGAGCGCTTTGTCGTTTTATCTCACACTAATAGTACAGATACATCTTTTTGTTGATTTTACTATAACTGTGAAAATGTTACTTTTAAAGTTTTGTCGCGGATGGATAACATATTTAACTTTAAAAGGCGTTTCGGATTATTGTAATTCATAATTATTTTTTTTCGGTCTGTACCTTGTCGTGTTACGCGACTTTTACAATTGTACCAAATACTATCTTTTTCCCATAGAAATCTTACCAAGGGTCTGCGTAGCTTAGTTCAATTTTATTTTAAATTGATTAAGAATTGGAATGCATTGGCAAAAGCTATAAATATGTATGCATTTTCTCAAATCCCTACTAGCCAGTCCTTTGATTGGATTTTATATCCTCGTATTAAACTGGGTCAATACTGCAAATGTGAGATTCAATTCCATTTAAGAATTCGTAGTCACGCTCATTTTCATATTTCATCCTTCCTTTTCTAATAATCTATAATTCTTTGTGAACATTGTCGCACTTAAGAATGTATAAAAAACTGTTACATTTGATTTATATTTTAAACCAGATGAAAAAATATTTTTTGCCAAAATACGTCAAAATCCATAAATGATGCTCTTACAGATACACTGTCAGAAAGACAATAAATTTCAAATAAAACGTTAAGTACAAAAACCTGAAAAGTAAAAAAAATATTTGGACCTATATATTTTTCATGCCTATGTCTCAAAAAAGTCCCAAAAATAACACGATGGATTGTACGTACACCTAAATAGCTATCCTTTTATGTTTACCTTATAAAAATTGGACCTGTTGTAATTTTTTTGTTGCTAATGTCCATGGGTGCGTTAGTCATAAGATGGATCGTCAGTTGGTTTGTCAGCTATTTACAAAAAAGAAATGTCTCTTAAATATAAAGCAGTTCCAAACTTAAACCTGTGCTTAGACCGTGATTGTACCGGCACACCTTTGACATAGTTTTATAATGACATTGTTCAGTAATTATACCTTTTTGCTAATGACCTGCTTGATTAATGTTTCACATTTAGGCAACTCCGCCTCTATGATAATACTTATTTTGAAATTAATTTGCTGTTTCGTATTTTTTGAATATAATAATGCAGAAGTCAGTTGTATTAGTATTACCCTCTTGAAGGTTATCGCTCACAAAGCTAAATGCAATTTCAACATTGTCGTTAAACGGTTTTGCAAAGTGATTTTTAATTACTATTTGAAGGTTAGTCTCTAACGAATTTGAAGAATTGTCAATGTAAATTGCGATATGTATTTATACATACATAAATCTGTACGTGTAAAATATTACCTACGGATGGAGATGTAAGGCAGCCGTTACACGCTCAATCTAGATCACGATCAAAATAAGGCGACGGATTGTAGTAGACTGATGAATCTTTCAATCTAAATAAATAATTCCAATCAAATACGTTACATAGTCAATCTGGATTGAGATCAATGATCACGATCAAAAGATCACAATCTAGATTGAGTGTGTAATGGGTGCCTATGGCTTAAAATTGTCAAAAAAAATTGTGGTACTAATAAAAATTTCCAGTATAAATACTATTTTACTTCATGAATTGTACTGTATTCGGTTAAATATTTTGGAAACAATCATCAATCATCCTATAGTTGTGTAAGAAGCGACCATTATACAATATACACTCCAATGTTGAAGATTTTAAATGCCAAACGAAAGAAGTCACGCCCGCCTGCCATTTTAAAGAAATATGTAACGTATAATAATTAAAATAACTAATACAAGTAACATTTCTATTTTGAGGAATATTTAGAAGTGCTTTGTTACAAATCATAACTTGACGAAATTGTTTTTTTTTTGCTGATACAAAGAAAGGATATTTTATTTCACCAAAATTAGTTTTACACACCAAAATTAAGTAGTTTCTCTGAGAACCTATCTGATTTCAATCTGAATTTCAGGCTGCGAAAGAAATCCATAAATAAATATTCCGAAATACTAATTTATGTAAATCTCTCAATTTTTTTTATATTTACATCGAGATTTCTACCCATTTCTACCCTCTCGTTTTACAATAATTTCTATAAAGATGTTAATGCGTTCGTTAAGTATAACTTTCTACGTTTAGTTCACAATATTTTAGGCAAGCTATTAACCCCTTTCAGAAATTTTAATATGGTCGTCAATTATCGAAACGCGTTTGAAATATCATCGTAGTACACAAGATTTGTGCACATAATTTATTGCTGTTTCAGTTTCGACTCACTGCAATACGTTTTATAAATACCTTGCTGGCAAGTTGGCAGACGGAGAACGACCACAAGACAATAATTGCAGGTCAATTCGATGAATGTTAATAGTGTCATCATTACGAGTGTGTACGGTTCAAACAGCATTCTATGCACCGTTTGTTTGAATAACGATCCTTGTATCTAAAATATAATCATCGGCTGCGCCAATTCCATCTATTGTTTCTCTACTGTTAACTATATCGTTCGGCTGGTCATCTGCCAAATACTCGCGACTATTCATAGCCAGTCTAGCAGTACCATTTGGCTAAGAATCTATGAACCTTTGTTAATATAGTATCGCTTCCTGCAGATGGATCGAGTCGCGCTTCGTTAATCGGTTTTCGTCTAGGATTCATTATAAGATTCATATTATATTCCAAATGATATTCAGTCTTATGCCTGAAGGAACAGAAAACATATTGTGAAGTATTGTGATATTTAATTTTGAGTAAAGTGACAAAACAGTTGGCGAATCTAACGTATTACGTTTGTCTGCATTCCTTACTTACTAATCACGATTTGGTTTGATTAATCAAAGCTCTCAACAAGCTGCCACAAATGTAGATATACGTAATAACTTTTATGGAAATAATATATGAAAGAAAGATGTATTTAATTTCCATTGTATAGAATTATTATAAGACTTTGTTGCGTCTTGTTTTATTTTGTAGCTCAATCCGGTTATATGCTCCTTCAATTCTGGTTGTGATAATAAATTATTCAAATGCAAAGAATATTAAGCACTTAATTAAATATGTAAAGTTGTTATGTTTTTATATGTATTCAGTGCTAATATCTTTTAAAGAGATCTTACTATCATCTGACCATCTTGAACGATTGCATTCACATATTACAACCTATTTTATATTATATCAATTATTGTTAGTTATTAAAAAACCTATCAACGTCGTCGGTTGGCTACTGCGAAGTTGTATGCATTTAAAACGGAATTAATTTATACTTGAATATGTCTTCCAGTTCTATTAACGTGCGTGCTACAACAGTATTACTATATTAACAAACTGGATGCAAAGCAGAATTAAAATCAAATTAAAACCGTTTTAGCGTCTCATCTACACCTGTAACCGGTTTATGTAGTATCATTATGCCGGTGGCGACCCGGTTAAAATCAATGTCAACGTCACGATAACGTGTTACGCAATGATTGCGCGTGAGCACATTCTCCGGCCCCGTAGCCGCATCGTCATCCCCCCTACTTTCACTCATTGGCCTTGAATCGTAGACACTTTCGCTAAACAGAACGTTTGTGGAACAATTCGCCGTGGTGACAGATGGAAAAATGTCACGATTTTTTTGAGTTTACTCGTAATTTCTTGTTAGGATTTTCGGTTGTTGTTATAAATATTAATTATATTTAAATTAGTTTCAAATATTAAAAGTATTTTTTAACGAAGGAGGTAAGCCAAGTGATGATAATAACTCATTTGGAAAAAAGGAAATGATTCCAATGACTCCTAGGGTTTGCGAATCCTAGTGTGTAAGTGTGAGTGTGTGAGCAGTTTTATTGTTTATTATTTAAAAAAAAGTTATATGTGTCTAATCTTCGGATTATGCCGCAAGTTATCCAATAGAAAAGGTACCGCATTAAGATAAAACTAAAATACCAGAGTATGGCAAACTTCAAATAAGATTTGAGTTTTTTACCCGGACGAGAATCGTGACGCGAGATTTTTATACAGAAATAAGATTATAAACGTTTAATCCTTGGGAAATATTAGCAAAAAACCGAATATTAACCGGGCGGAGTTTGTGTCGCGTGTTATTTAATCTAGTCCATTACCCGGCACGGTATTTGCACAAGCGTTCTTTAAGTCACGGGGTCAGGTTTATCCGTCCATAATCCAGATTTACTCGGCTAACGAACAGGCCGATTGGAATGCCGAATGAAGGGATTTACGGGCGCTGCGCTTAGTCCGTTTGGCGTTTTTGCCTGATTATAAAACACTTAGGCTAAACATTCGAGAGGGTACAGAGATTCGATGGTTCAATGTTCTAACTGTTGTAAATGCTATTTGGGTTTTAAAAAGGTATACAAAAAGGGTCTTAGTCCATTCACTTCTGCAAATAATTTCATGGCAATAAAAACAGAGAAATAACTTCTTAATTATTGTTTCTCTGACATTCAAATTAGTTATCATTGATTCACTTATCAAATAAGCATAAAGTGATCCGAGTAGGTGTGAAATTATGTTTGTCGATTTTTAAAATGTCTGGAGAATTTTTTAATATTTGTGAAATGAATGGAGGACAAAAATCGCTGTCAGTATCTGCGATACTATTACTGTGTTATGATTTAGTAACGTCTGGTTCATGTTGTATGTAGGTGTTCCTGCTGTCAGCTGTCAAATTTGATAGGAAACGAATATCTCCGTGAAATTTAGCTTGCATTTACACATTTGTATTACGGAATAAATGTACTTACATAAAAATGAGACACGATTTCATTGTTTAAACCAGTAAAAACTTACTATCTTGTTCTGCGGTGTTTCGACATATCAAAAAGTTTTGTTAATCCTACTTTTCCAAATAAGTTGTATCTAACCATAAAATGAAACATCATAAACACCTGGGACAATGGGACCAACACTTATCCTTCATTAACTTCAAAACTGTTTACAATTTTCAGTTTTCGATTTACAAACAATTAAATTTTATTTATGTTTCATGTATGTAAGACCGACGAAGTGAACCGGCCTATTTTATAAACAATCTGATATCTACGAATTACGGAACCCAAATAAATACCTACAGTGAGCTTTTAACTAACCATTGTGTATATTTCCACGTTCCATCCAAATGTAACTGTATATTTGTAGTCCAATTAGTTGGTAAAAAGCAACCCTTTAAAAAATCTCTTCCGTCTAAATGAGGGAATTCTCCTTTTATGGGAGTATGTTAATATTAATTTTCTCTTACAGAAACGCTTTTACACTAACATTTATGTCCCGTTGGTAATTCTTCACGTATTAACCTAAACGCTACGACTTAAAATTTAGGTTTAGAAGTACCTTTAAAAGTATTAAATACATATATCCATTTCCGGTAATCAATAGAAAGAGATTCGTAAATTAGGAAGAACTCCTTAATGATACTAAGGATTAATTTTGATTTTATTTTAAGACAAATAAGTGACTCGATTTTACATAGAAGCTCTTCAGGTAATATCACAAATCGAACTCCAACCTCATTCCGCTATGAGAATAATTATGTCTGAGATGTTACTTACAAGTTTATGTTATTTCCGTTCTCGCTTCAAATCGGAACTTAGACATTATGATGTAAAAATTACATAACACAGATGTGGCCAAGAGTTTAATGCTAACGAACACAACAATTTATTGAAAATATAATATATTAATAATAATACTTACATCCGGAATTATATATTTAAAAATAAGTTTATTTATTTGATTTAAAGTTTTGACTTAATAAAATACCAACATATTTTTATGTGGCTAAAAGTATAAGGAACTTTTTGCCAATCTCTTAAGTTTCACTAGAACCGTAACGAGTTGGTTATTATTGTCAAATGATAGTGCTCAATAACAACGTAGAGACGCTAAGGGTTGCAAGTGTTGGTAAAGAATATACTAGCGACAAGATTACAATGGTGCCCTCATTGAGCCGTAATGAAATACCGATAGGAAAGAGGCTACAACTGGACGAGTTAATCCCATTTGATTGGTTTGGTGGAGAGGCAACGCTGGCGGCATGAGAAATGAGATTGGTATAATTCAAGCGATCGTTATCGGGACCACTTGTGCGAGCGCTCGTACGAGCGCGGATGTTGTAAACATTGGCTCCTCCACCGCTTTGTTTGTTCAACCTGATCCGATTTACCATGATAGTGCTGAGAGTTCTGGCTGATTCGAAGAGATTGCTTAACCAAACAAATGCTCTTGCTTTGTCATGAGATTGATCCAAGAACCAATCCATGTTAGAAAGGAAATAATCATCACTAGTATCGGTTTAGTAAAAAATGGCTAAAGTAGAAGGGAAGAGCATACTTTCAATAATATTTGAAGGCTGTGGAAACTTTTCAAACTTTCTCCTTCGCACGCCTTAGAAAAAATATACCTACCCAAGTTGTCTGAAATTTTCTGCCAGAACAGTTTTGGGAGGAGATATGTTTCTAGCAATGGCAGCAATAGATTTACGGTATAGACGTGCCAAATCTCCGTCCTATTCCTTCAATTATGGCAACGGGGATTTCCAGAATACCCAGTTGAAAAACCTAAATACACTTGAAATTCCCAGACATGAACCTCGCTTCGTACAAACGCATCGTTATGTGGAATATTTATTTGAGTATCCTAGAAGCGTAGATGCTGAAAACTTGAGCTTCTACAGCTATCTGAACCCGATCTAGTTTTCCATTTCATCGCCTATTGTTTAACAAACCTAACCTACTTACGATTATTGGGACCCTGTCCAAAAAAAATATGAGCCATCACGGGACGCCTGGGAGATGTGAAACATCATGGTCGTACAAGTAATTTAAACATAATTATGACGAAGCAAACCTACTCATTTTAGTC
>DWKA01001002.1:0-13749 GCA_018249155.1 Panoquina ocola ocola
ATAGTTCCGCGGCGCTGGTTATTCCGGTCCACTACCTAATGTTACGTAGCCACGACTTCTTTCTCCTGCCAACCTTTCTTTTTCCTATGTACTTCATGTACTTAGGCATACGAATTCCAGGGTTGGAGGGACAGGTGCCTCTCACTCCATTAAGGCATGACTAAGATAACACCACCTTTGCTCAAAAAGTTAGGATTAGTGTATCGATGATACCTATTGATTAAATGAATTGCAATTAGTGAGACCATTATATTCCAATATCATCCAATTTACATAATAATTACGTGGGTATTAGATAGGTTCACAAATTTCAACCCAACGCTACGCTGGAAAGTGGGTAAAATTTATCTTACAAAATATGATTTCGGTCGCCAGGCAGGTAGAGAAATTTTACGGCATTCTGAATTATAAAAAATATGTAAATCGATATTTTCGTCATACAAAAAGACGACGAATAGAATACCACTTAATGGCAACACAAATACTTACACTATAGGTACTACAGCCCATAATTGATTCACTGCTGGGCTAAGGGTTTTCTGTCATAATGTGAGGGGTACAGGTTTATAGTCTACCACGCTGGGTAAGTGCGGATTGGCAGACTTCACACACCTTTGAGAATATTATGAAGAACTCTCAGGTGTGCAGGTTTCCTCACGATGATTCCTTTACAGAAGCAAGTGATAATTTACTTTCAATACATACATAACTTTTTGAAAATTATAGCACAAACAGCACTACGGAATACGTAGCACCGTAGATAGCGTTGCTGGACAAGAAGAAATTGAAAAAAGAAAAGAAAGAACTCAACTCTCTTAACTAAACAGTTGAGAGACATTAAACAAACTTTAAAAGGAGAAAGGAAAGTCTAACTTATAAGGTGTATGTTTTATTTTGGTACGGTGCGTGACACGATAATAATAAAAGCTTTAACTATTAAATGAAACCTCTAGATTCCACATCGTCACAGATCGACATCGTTAAAAATGTCCTTACTTGTTTCTGCGTGACAGTTTCTTTCTTTTTAAATGTGCTTCTTTATTTGGACAGATCCTTTGGCTGAATAAGCAACACTAAAGCGCGAGAAACCGACCAATACCCAAGATGTTTGTGTTGTTTTATTATCTGTACTAGTGGCCCGCCCTCGCTTCGTTTCGGGAAAACTTCTCCTATTCATCTTAGCGTGATGTTATTATAACCTACAGCCTTCCTCGATAGATATCTAACACTGAAAGAATTTTTCAAATCGGACCAGTCGTTCCGGACATTAGCGCATTCAAGCGAACAAACAAACTCTTCAGCTTTATAATATTAGTCTTTGAATAGAAGGAATTCAATATTACGAAGTCGCTATCGAAAGCTAGGGTGATATTAAACTGAATGTATCAATGTAACGCTATGCGCATCGTGCGGAAGCCGACAAAGGGCCCCTTATTTTTATGACAGACGAGACGGGATACCCCTCACCGGCGTCAAACGACAGTTAAAATATAAAAGATTTTATATCATTTTTAAAACTCTGCTACACATTGTACTCATGGAGATCGGTACAGTCATATGCAAGGATCTTGCAAGACGTAAAAAGAGACATGAGATATGCAAAAATCGTTTTGTCCTGCGCATCTAACTGCCTCTATGCAATCATGCGAGCTAAGTACGTACATGAACTGAAATAGCCGGTATATACTTAGTCGAAAAAATTGTCTTCAAAGATTTCCTCGTGACAATTTTATTTACACACCACAAACTAAGAATTTATGGTATCAAATTGGAATGTGTACGATGCAGAACTTCAAAATTAAATTAATCTCGTTGATAATCTTCCATGGTTCTCGTTCAAAATGTTTTGACGCAAAGTTCGGCCACGAAGTATCAGTCCACCAGGGAGAACTTCGCCAGTTCGCCCCTTTACCGCACGCTTGTCTCAGTGTTATGGTCAATTTTTATAGTCTATCTCTAGATAAGATTGTAAGTGAAGTAAAGTAATTTTCTTCGTGGTAGAAAATATTCGTTTTTGGGTCGAAGGTTGTAACGTCATTACTTAGTCTTACCAAACTAATTTTATAATACCTCTCCACCGCGTATGACAGAATTATAGAAAGAGTGCGGAGGTGTGAGTGTAATTTTAGCAGCTAAACAGAATTCGCAGAATTATTTTTGGAATAAATCGTGTACGGAGTGAAGCTACATGTTATTATCCAGACTCTGGTTTGGAATCCAGCCGCAGACAGACTTATAGACACACCCATCATCATGAAGTAGATCAAGAGTGAATGACCCCTTTGACTTTTATCACCTACTCCCCCACAGAAATAGGCGCGGTTTGATAGAACAATGAATTTTATCTGTACATTCAAAAACCGAAATGTACACAAGTATTTAGCGAGTAGCGTGTTAGTATGCTTAAGTTTTTTATAAATTAGTGACAATGGCACGAGTTAGTTCTTAGAAACGCCAAGGTTGGTAATTCTGGGAAGTGCGGGCGTCGTCGCTCACGACTCACGGCTAGGGAAGGTACGCACGGCGAGTGTGGCGTGCCGGGGCGCGCGGCGCGGGGCCGCGTGTTTACTCCCGCGAACGCCAACCGTAGCGGCCGAACGCGTCGCGCTCGCGTCAATTCAATCGCGCAGTCGACTTTCGTTCATGACAGAGGAACTACGCCGCGGCGATTCGCCTCGCCGAACTTTCACCTCCCGCGGCGATTTCGTTATCTGTGATAAATACACCGACATTGAGTGAAATTGAATGTGCGCGTTCTAAGAAAACGTTTCTGTGACGGCCGCTGGCAGCGTCGATTTCTGCAAATTAATTTCTCTCGTGCGACTCCGCTTCTACGAAACTGCTTATAAAGAGTTTACTGAGAAGCGAGAAGCGAAACGGTAATAAAGTGGATTTGAGGAAATATTAGTAATTACCAGTGGAACTGTGCGTTTCCGTGTTCTGTGGTACGGAAGGCGTTTACATTGGATCCCAACCAACGCTCCACACCTCCAATGGTGGTCAAGCTACCAGGTGAGTCGAGGTTCCCAACCTTGTTTCTATGTAATCGGAGCCGGCTGTGCTGTTATTAACATTCCTCGGAGTCAGTTGAAAGTCGTTACGATCACGACATCAAGACGCCTCTCGTCGTTTAAATGGTATAAACAGCTAGCTCACATGTGGGCTGTGGCGCCAGCCGATATCACAAAGGTCTCCGGGTCATCAACTTGTATTACACAACCTATGTGTGCCTACATAATGATACGCCGATGCTGTACAGACTACAGATGTTGTATGTAGGTACACGGATATGTCTGACGTTGTTTCTGAGAAAGAGAAAGTTTACGATGTTTTAATAGGTATTAAAATTATGACGAATAATTCCTATAATCTTCTGATGATTTGTATCATTGGCGTGAACAACAGCACACGGATATTGGGTAACCTTTCTAATCCAGAAGAAACTTTACCCATTCTGTGATACTGTTTGGATACTCAGCAATTCTATCTTAGGTGTCTGCTATTACCTATGTACTGGCTTAGGTATCTTATAATTGTATAAATACCCTCCTAATTGACGCTTACTAATGACTTAACAGTTAATAACTATAAATTGCCTACAGATTATTAACACCTACTTAGCAATTTCCTAGTACCTAATCTAATCGATAACAGTCTTTTTCTTGTTAATTCGATACTACCTACCTATTTGAATTTTTAAATTTGGAACCGGTATTTATTGCTGATGATCTCATCGCCTATCAGGTCAGACGGCAAGTTTTGTTTTAGCACTATAGGTATCAGACAAATTAAAATAGTTTTCTTATTGTAAAAACTAACGATTAAATAATTAAAGATACCTACGTGTTAAAGTTGAATACTATGCAATTATAAGTATAATAATTGCATTGTTTTTATTTAGCAACTCTCATTATACTGATCGAGCTAACTATTGCATGGGTTCGCATAACATCGATTGCGAAACTCTTGCGCACGATTTTAGTAATACCACAGCGCAAGAAATTGCAGTTGTCCGTCGCGTTTGATTTCAGAACGAGTGCCCTCGATGTCTAGCTAGACATTGAGTCATTTCGGTATGATTATCGTAAGATACCAATTTACAAGATAGCAAAAAGATTAAGGCTGTCTGTTAAATTGTAAAATACGCATCCATTCAGAGGTTTTCCCCAAATGTTATTGAAGGTTCGGGAAAATGTTACCTCTACTGACAACAGATTGTAAGAGACAGTTTACCAACTGTTTCTTGGAGCTCATTGGGCTGCTGTGCGATGCATGTCGAATATGTCGTTATATAATATACTTTTTATGCGATCTAGGATATCATTTTTACTTAACACCATCATCATTACCACATTTATTATCGAAATTTGTCAGTGTGAGATTAGGGCCACAATATGAAAGCTTAAAGTTATAATCCACAAAACATCTCTGATTTTTTACCTTGTATGTGATTCTTTGTTCAGTGAAACAATTGATAAAAAAGCGACACTTGAATATTGGCTATGCTTTGAACCCCTTAGTAGGTAACTATGGATGGAAACCATTTTATCGTTCGTCATCTACAAGCCTACAAGATTTTAAAGGCTTTGATCCATTAGCGTTACTACAATTCATGAGTCTTTCTTTGGAAGACTTTGGAATACTTGAACTTGGCCTACTTCACTCAACAAATAAGTGTATGGATATTGCCACGTTTGAAAGAAAATAAACCGATACGTCTGTGTCTACCTGTCCTTCAGAATAAAAGGCTATCCTGAACTTTCCACTTATCGGTCACCATCTAACTACGAGTCGCCGAAGCTACCTAACTGGGTCGATCACTTACGATTACGACCATCAGACTATTAGCGCTTTATAGGCTTCATGGCAGGAACTTTTAAATGCGGGCCCAATAATAGGAAACAGTAAATTATGTTAATGCCTGCACGAGTTGGCTGTGTTAATGACACCGAGTTGTTCATTCGAAAACAATTAGCGCGGCATCACGCGACGCGTCAGTTCCTCAGAACACGAACTGAACTTGCCGGCAATCGTTACAAACGAGATATTAATTTGTTTGTTCAATCATCGATTCTTGGAGAGTTTCAGTAATCGAGTCCAAGAATAGCAGATGCTACTCGAATAGCCATTTTCTTGGGAACTGCCAATAATTACACTTCATCGGATGAAATTCTCGCTTCTCTTCATTTTCTTAATAAACTTTGATGTTTATTTATTGCAGAAATTTTAATACCGAGAGCAGGAATTTCGTTGTTGATAATTCTCGTTTACTTACTAAATAAGAAATAACCTAAGCTGCATTCTTTCGAAGAAACCTTGCACGAACACAGAGGAATCGTCGTTGGGAACATCACTTAATTAGGAGTATAAACAATTACTTGAACCAATGTGACCACCAAAGACATCATTTGAATCCTGAATTACCTGGACTTTGCATTGTCTACTTCTCGCGATACGCTACTGTTCTCTCGTCCAACTAACTCGGCACAATCGCACATTGTTCGATACCTGGAATATCACAGGTAAATCGCGTACCGGGAACCTTTAAATAAACCTTTGTTTATCCTCAAAGGAGACAATGATGTTTTTTACACATAATTTTTGAACTTCAAAGAGCCAATCTATTGTCGGCGCTTATTGTTCTATGACTGGTTTCGTAGAATTTTATGTATCTGGTAATAATTATATTGTGAGTTGTGACCTATGGAGTAATCTTGCTGATTACCTCTTGTACTGCTATTGTCACAATTGTTTGTGTTGTCAACACGCGCGTTGAATGTGAATTACCTTTGAGATGAATTATCAATTCAACAACAATAACAAAATACACTCATTGACTACTACTAGGGTACGAGGTACAAATGAACTCTTTATTTAACTTAAAGGATCTATTACAGTTCTAAGACTATGAATAAAATATTGTGAAGGAATGACTGTTGTATTATTTAATTTAGCTTTCCTCGTGGTCATAGTAGGTGTGTGAAATCCCAATGACCATTATTTCTTGTACAATCTGCAGTGACCAATGGAAAATTCCCACATTAAAATGGGAATAGTAAACCTATTATACTGTGGCAAAATCTACTTTAATGAGATACACCACGTGTACTAATTTCTCTATACACCACTCGCTACTGTGTGTGTCTCAATTAAGTAAGATGTTTGTTCTTATTTTCATCAATTACATTATTCACAAAGTATTAATTTAACTGAACTGATATCTGTATTTCCAATATCTTATGATTTATAACGTATTCGCAATAAATTTTAGCATTTTTTTCTTCTGCCAATTCAACAATTCAGTACAATAATTAGTTTCATTATAAACAAAAACTAATAATACACTCAAGCGTAAAGATATTAGAGCTGCTAACTTTTTCAATATTAACTCCTGAAATTGATATCAAAGCACAAACAGACTGCATAATAATGATATTCGACACCCATTGTATCAATATCCTGATACTTAGAATTTAGAAATACAAAACACTGACGGCGTACCGAAAATATGAACGTATTTTATTTGAAACCCAATTAGTGCTCGTTATCCACGTTGTATCATTTATCATTGCTGTAAACTGTGAATCCGGACATCCCGAAATTCCCTGCTTTAACGCGTCTCTTTGTTATTTTAGTGAGTAATAATTCTCTTCTCCAAATTTTGTGACTAAGGTAATTTCAACGCGACATGTAACATTTTTATACTGTTTGTCGTCAATAACAATAACATTCTTATTCACTCTCGACCAGATTCTTTATTTGATGAGATTCCTATCACTGAGTATCTGCTGTTTTAGATTTTGGTACTAATTGATTTTCATGGATAAAGGTTTAGGAATCATCTTCCTTTCGGAGTCATATATCACCTTCAAGCCAAAGACACATTAGGGGAATTGTGCCGCGACATGTATCGGCGACATGTCAAGCGAAGTCGGCCGATGTCGCCTTAAATGTATGGCGACATCGCGCGACTTATGTGCGCAGCTTAGTTCCCGAAATCTCGCCAGACACCTGGCGACATCGCACGACACGTGTCGCGGCACATTTGTCGCCTAGTGTGTCTTTGGCATGGTTGCTCCTGGTTGAATGACGCGTAAGACCACAATATCTTTTATTAGTTGAGTAAATCTCTGCTCTGAAAGACCTATGGGCAATGTAAAAAGGATTCCTATCGGGATTTGATGCTCTAATGATCCATTATGCAATGAAATTATTCTTATCGTTTATAATGTATTTTGCCTCGTTTCCATTCTTCCATTGTTGGCGCAATGTATTCCACATTGCACGCAGGTTATTTCTCAGAATGGCGTGTTATCGACGCCGACTGACTATATGCTACATGCGAAGGGTTTATCTCGAAAATGATGTTAGAATATTTGCAATGCCTGATGTATAATAAATATTCTCCGAGAATTTTACCCTACATCCGTTTGTTATGAAAGAGAACATGCATATATTGGTATACGAGTAGATCACTTTCTGGGGTTTTACTGGAAATATGTGATAGAGTACGAATGTTTGGATAATGTGTTTAAGAGGTTCAAGTTGTATATTTTAGCATAAGAATGTACTCGTAGCTACCTGGCTGTATTTTTTAAAAACTTTGAATAAAATATCAGGATGTAAAGAAGCATTTCCTTAACAAGTGATTCCGATGAAGACGACATTGATAAAATCTGAACGACGTGATTATTTTACGGTAACTAGACATTAGCTCTACGAACTTGAGAAAATAACAATATTTAACGAAGATGGACGCCACTTAAAGTATACATTGTATTCTTCGACACTCTAGGGTTAAATTACAAGTATGTTCAATTCTATTGTACAAATCAAATGCTTGATGATCACAACTCAATAAATAAGAAATGGAATAAACAGGAATATGAAAAAGAGAGATATTTGCACGAACAAGAAAGAGCTACTAGGAAAATGTGCGTTGGATCGAAACGTCGGAACAAGGTGGGATGGCAGCGCGGGCGCAGGTATGCGTGTTCTCGGAAAGCGCCTTGGCTGTTTTTGCTCCTTTTTCGATTCGAGTTTACCGAGAATCGAATGGCCCGGTGGCGGCCCTACTCGGAACGCGTAATTAATCCTTGGAAGCCTCCGACCCGAGGGTTGTTATGAGAAATCACCAGCATTATTGCTATTTTTTTTCAACTTTTTTTGCATTGTATCATTTTGAAAATTGTCCGCGGGTTATTGTTCGCAGAAGGACCGACTGTGTTGCGCACAGCTGTTAAATTTTACATGCGCTCGCCCCTGACCCCGGTCTCTTAGAAAACGTTCGCTCACATACTTCGCTTCTAAGAAACGTGTTACCTTTTAATAACCACTCCTGCATGTAATGTTAGTCATTGATGGATGAAGTTGCCGCGCGGCTAGATTTTGCTATTTGAATTCATTATCATACTAGATCTCGCCGAGATTATTGCGATACGTATTATGAAATATCCTACTCACTTGAACATAACTATTGAAGATTTGATAAAATGTATTTGTAAATAAGTATGCTTCCACTTATGATGGCAATTGAATATCATCGGACCTCTTTGTTGTTTGTGAAGTTAATAACCCAGTTTGTAATACAATAAGGTTATTATTTTTAAATCGAGATCATTACTAACCAACATCGAATGGATATAATAATAAGTAAATTGGCTTCAACTTATTAGCACACTATAAGGGACGTGTTATTACGGAATTAAGGAGTTGTGTAATTCATTGCTCCAAAGACAATAAAGGTAATAACGGACGACTTCCGACATGATTTAACTATTGATATCTAACGATAATCAGGACTAATGGCTTAACATAGTTAACATGCATCCATAGTACGAAGTACTAAATGTATTTTGCCATTAATCATCCAATTACTAAATCCATAGACACAAGCGACCGGGCTGTAATTTATGTATCTATGCTAATGTGACTTTATAATCTGTGTAAGTTGTAAGACTGTGCTCATTAAACTTGGAAATTCTGGATAATGTATCCGCTGACATGTCTATTAAAAGCTGGTTACGGGCAAATCGGAATATCGTGGGATAATGTCAGGTCCAGTATTGCCATTTTTTTATTTGTACTATTCCATGCACGTTAAAGAAATACTAGCGGCATAAAGCTATAGCTATTGTGTTCTTGTAATCTTTTATGCAGTGTCTATGTATTCTTGTAGTATTCTCGACTTACGTTACTCGTGCATTAAGGAGATTAGCGTATGGTAATACCATGATACGTAACCTACATCGAGTTCGCTAGTGTACGAGTACAATACAGTATTACGTAGAAGTTATATAACTACTTTATATGTACTACATACGTTGGGGTAATTGCGAGAGCATTCCGCCTTTGATGAGAAGAATCGATCGCATTAGAGAGAGATTATTAGGTATTATCTAGTGCATACTTATATGATCTCACCGCGGAATAAGCTGCGTAATTATATGAGATGGAGCGTAGATAATGGATTTACCTTCTTGGTTATATTAATTTTTTAGATTATTGGAATACTAATATTATAAAGCTGAAGAGTTTGTTTGCCTTAACGTGCTAATCTCAGGAGCTACTGGTCCGATTTGAAAAATTCTTTCAGTGTTAGATAGCCCATCTATCGAGGAAGGCTATAGGCTATATGTCATCACGTTAAGATGAATAGGAGAGGACGTTGATAAGTTGAAGGTTTGGATAGTCATCGCCTCGAAACTTGGCAAGAATCTGAAAGAGACAGATGCGCAGAACAAAAAGCTGAGCAAAACGACTTCTGCGCATCTAATGTCTCTTTCAGACTCTTGCCATGTATGTGATGAAGGCTATAGCAAATTGAATGTACCTTTTTAAGGTTTCGTTTCGCTCAACAAGGGAATTGGACTCGAAACTGCAGAACACCATCGCTATGGTTAGGCTAGGCCCGTGGCCACAAACAAAAAGCCAACGTTTCTCGGAACAAGACTAGTTTAAATTTCAATGGCCGACTACTGCGAACCGCGGCCGTCTGTTTCGTCTAACGAACCGATTGAAATACTGCTTTGATCTGCTCTGCTACCCGGTAATGTAATCCCAACCGTATTCCTAACGATTTTGGGTCGGGTTTCCAATAAACTGATAACACCTAAATTGCCGATCTGAAACTTTCCTCCTATTTTTTATAGAAGACAAGTCCTTGATGTGGCCTTATCTTTCAATGAAACAGTAATCTTTGTGATGTGTAAGGAAATTATTTGAATCTTACGCTTCAATCCTACTAATATTATAAGTGCGAAAGTTTGTATGCTTGTTTGTTTGTTACTCGTAAATTATAAATTTTGTACGCACATAGAGAGTAACTCGGATTAACACATAGGAGACTTTTTAAGGTTTTATCCGAAAACTCTCCTATGTGTTACGCAATATCGAAATTCCGCGGGATCGGTCAAATTCCACGCGGGCGAAGTCGCGGGCGGAAACTAGTTAAAATATATAACTTAAATAATCAATGATCTTACATCTTATTCTATAGGGCATATATCCACTAAGTTATAATCAGTTGTCATAAATTACTGTTTATAGGTATAATTAGGGCGTAATTAAGATCATCTGCCAGGTCAGTCAATCGGTCTGGTCTTACTCTCAGCGTGCTGACGTCATAGACGCATAGACGAAGAATGAATAATACATGTGGCGGCTGATGCCCAGTCACATGTCACTGTGGAACGCCGTGACGGGCTGCATACAACTTGTCATTATGTCATCGGCTACTTTACACGCTATCTTCACCTTCCGATCCTAAACTCGATTAAAAAAATCTTTAAAAAATATATACCTATAATTGGCACGCGAGCTTATTGCCGAGTAAAGGGGGGGGGAGCACAAATAATTTTGAGCTTTAATGACACTATATAAAGACGGCGGGGTGACGTGTGACGTCAGGAAACTCGGCAATGAACTCGCGCGCGAACTATAGTGTTTCTTAGTTTTCAAGAGATATGCTGAGGAGAACTCGTCGTCTCTTGTTCTGATATAAAATTATCTTTCCGAAAACGTGGTTGCTTTAAAAGAATTGACGCTCATAAGAGTTGTAATTATGGATCAATAAAAGTACTATTGTATTGTACTACGTATTATTGCGAAGTGTCTATTAGGCCGATTATAGGTTTCCTTTTTCTTAGAATTAAATGGATGGATGGATTTCATAGTATGTAATTAGTTAGCGCAATATAATATAACTTACTTTTTAAACGCAACACAAGCACCGTCACCGTGAAACGAAACGTTTCAACCGAGGAAATTCGTAATCCGATAACCCGTTTTACAAGTTCACAGTAGGAAACCCCTTTCACTCGGAAGAGATTCAGTCTCAGTTTAAAAATAGTCTGTTTTATTTACAGATTACACAATCTAATTGACCGCCCATAAATCGTATAGCACACGTATAACGGAGCGCGTTTATTTTAAAAATCGAAACGGCCACGGTACGTTCCGAGAACGCGCGACGAACAATCAACCAGTCGGCGAGATTCTGAGAACGTGCGAAGGTTGCTGCTAAACTGCGTTGGAAGCGAAGCGTTTATTGCCAAAGTCTTTATGCGTTTTTGGTACTGATGCATAATAGGTAGGTACTAGGAATTTAACTTGGCAAGAGATTGAAAGAGACAAGCGCTGAAGTCGTTTATTGTAAAAACGCTGCGCAAAAGACTGCGCATCTCTTGTTCTTAGGCAATGTAATAACTAAGCAAGTTATCAGTAGTTGCTGTTACTAACAGATAGGATATTGAAAACGACTATAAGTCCCAATTCACACTACATACCTCCACAACATTTTGTCTACCCGTGCAATAACACGCTACTCCCAGGATAGCTTACACACAAACTCCTTTTAGCGCATATAAATAAAAAGTTTCTTTAAAACATTTTTACAATGTATTTATTACGTACGATCAAGGTACGATCATTAAGAAATTCCTTGCGCGCACGCTCAGTACAGTTTCTGATGAAATCTAAGACGATCGCATGCGCGCGCGGCTCTCTCGGTCAGAGGCTACGGCACATTAAAATTGTTTTCTGAAATAATTTTCTGTAATTAAAGTTTTCTCGCGAACATCAATTTAATGATAATAACACGTGTTTTGAGTATCATAAACAAGATACACCCGGACAGGGAATAAAAATTTATGCTCATGATTAAAAGTAATGTCTGGGAATCGAACGTTTGGCGGTCTGTTTTGGTACTTTAATCACCTAACCTCTGGATCACACGGCATCAATAAGCAGTTTAAATTATATCTATCGCGTCTATTTTTATCAATGACATTTAGAAATCCATGTGTTTCTCTATATTACTAACAAAACAGACAAAAAAGTATCGAAAATTGATCGATACGTTTATACACTCTTTGCCTTACACTATTTAGTTATTCATTTGTAATTCCAATAATTCGTTGTACTACTTACCCACAATAATAATGTTTATCTAATCAATAATTAGATAGTTTTTATCTTATCAGAAGTAGTCGCGCGTGAATTGATGATTCGCTAATTATTTAATATCAACTAACAAAATATCGTACTGCGTGTCTACGAACTATTTTGGTTAAGTTCCAAATTCAAATGATGATTCGTCGACGTCGCAGACCACCGCAAAATGGATGCCCACGCGTTTTCAATATCATCCGCGACTAAAATAGTTTCTTTTCAGTATTTATAACCAACAGAAGTGCGCTTCCGAGAAACGCTGCGCAAACGCAACTTTCTAACGTGTTGTGTTAGGGAGAGGCCACATTATACTGGCCGTACCTAGTTTAATACTAAGTGATATTTAAATAACAAGGCATCTTTCCGAAACGGCGATCTAAAACGTTACTCTTTTTATTCTTAAAATGCTAATTGCTATCTTGTAACGATTATTGGTGATCATTAGCGACTTGAACTTGTATCATTGACGGAGGCTTTTTAGCCGGAATGTTCTTCAAAAAATTCTGAATCCTGAAATCTCAGGATCATTACAACCACAGCTGGGCTCGGGTCTCTTCTCACAATGTGAATCCAGCGAGTGCCCGCTGTCTTCTTCAGGTCATCAATCCACCTGGTGGTGGGCGTCCTATACTTCTTTTTCTCCTTTGATGACGAGACATGGAAAATAATATACAGTTAAAATACTACAGAAATACAGACCAAAGAACCCATCCTTGACTTACCAATAGTGAACGGTACGATTACCGCATTCCAATCCATTATCGGATCAAGTGAACTGCACTCAGTGGGAAATTAAATTGAAGGCGACGCAAATTGGAGTATCGCAACTCGCAAAGTGCTGTATTACGTATTTAAATGCACGTTTCAAGTCTTAAAATAATAATGGAAATTGTTAAAAGCCGAATAATTTATTAATAAGGCCACACCTACCTACTATGTAAGGTTTAAATGTTAATTGTATTAAAATGCATTTACTCAATCAGTTTATGTAACTGAATGTATGTTTATAATATGTTCTTACATTAAAGTTTTCTATTATTTTTACGCGAAGCATGGCCGGATTTTTTACCTCATTAGGACATCTGCAGGATAATTCTTCACTATAAAAGTCGTAGTCTGTTTTATCCCGAGAAATTTTGGAAAACTATGTTTACGATCAATGAGCTAACTTGTCACATCAGTATCTACGTTTCCTCTCAGATTTTATAACGCTAATCAATTAACGCAAACTGTAATAAGATTAGGTTAGCCACAAACAAAAGCTTTGTGTGTATGAGGGGGAAACAGCAAATCCCCACT
>DWKA01001003.1:0-13745 GCA_018249155.1 Panoquina ocola ocola
TATTAAGTTAGTGTGCACACTACTTTAGACTGCAAATCCACTTAGGTAGCATCTTTATACTTATAATAATATTAAAAAATACAAAAATAACTAAGTTAAACATGTGCCTCATATTTATATACGGTTCATTACATTTGTGTAATCATTCTGCTAAAGTTGAATGTATGATATGATACATTCTCAACATTATTACCACTCAAACGTCGACAAAATGTGTGAGGTCATAGGGGCCTCTCCCCCATTTAGAGAGCTGAATTGCAATGACCAACTCAATTAATTTAATGGCTCGCAGTTGTTTTGCGGGGAATGAACTCGACCGTGGATGGTCTTGGTGGCATAGAAGGGTTCAATTGTATGTGTATGGCGTCGCATGCGGCCGATGCAATATTCTTTTAGCTATTTTATAGCTAGTAGATCAAGTTACCAACTTCTAGATATATTATTATATGACTATCACACCATCTGTGGTATCGCAGTGCTCGCGAATACCTAGAGTTATTAAAACTAAGTCGTAAATAATATTTGAGTGGAAATCACCACTATTATCTTGTCAAAATCAACACTTGGTAAATTAGTTTCCTGCTTGATTATTAAATGAATGGTTTGAATGACGAACACACTAATCACTAAAGTATTGTTTTACTACTTAAGTATTGTCTTAGAATACACACCAACAGTTACAAAAATACGAAATGTGGTTAAAATTAATTGCAAACATCATTGCAGGTTACCACGAAACTTAGGTCTCCTGTCTCAATTGCAGAGCATCAGTATGGAAGGAAACAGACTGTCTTTCGTAAGGCAGGACATCATTAAAGGGGGAACGGACAGGATGATGAAATACTTAAGGGATCGCATTACTGAGGAGGTGGAGAGTGAGACCAGGACAACGGACGCCGGGTGGCCTGATAAGTTAGTTTGAGATCATATTATATCATTTCGATACTGGACTTACATAACAGGCTAAATATACATTTTTTTTAGAATTATAGTCTGTGTTCAGTGTAAAACTCGATTAGGTAAAGAAGATACTTGGTTCGAATGATTTTAATTATTCAATACCTTTTCGAAAATATAGAATATGAAAAATACGAATGATACCGTTTCAATATATACTCCCCTTGAATATTAAATAATATTTAAACACACACTTTGTATCTAAAGGGGAGGTGTAGTCATCGGCAAGGTATTTCGCAAGAGTCTGAAAGAGACAGTAGATGCACAAAACAAAAAGCAGAGCAAGACGATTTCTGCGCATCTACGTCTTTCCAGGCTACTTGCCCATGACTATATCTCAATGTTTTTTTCTCTTCTTTATTTAAACGAGTTGTACCAGTGTAAAGAGCTCCATACACGATACGATCTATCTATCTGTACGATCCGTCGCGTCAAAGCGATCGTAACTACGAATCGATGATGTATGTCAAGATTGTTAACTCGTATACCTATGAGCGAAATTTTTGATGCGATCAATTATCACGATTTTCATCAGATCGATCCTACAGACGAATCGTATCGTGTATGGGGCTCTGCCAATCCGCACTTGGCCAACAGCATCGCCAGCGTGGTGGACTATGGCCTATACCCCTTACATTGTGAGAGGGAGACCCGAGCCCAGCAGTGGGACAGATATGGGTTGTAATGATGAAATGATGAATGATGATGGAGCTCTTTATAATCGAGGTCAGTGACAGTAGGTCATTGTGACAGTTTCTTGCTGCTTCTTCTCCCGGGACCGCTCACGGTGGGGATTTGTAGAAGCAATGGCGTAGTTTGACGTTCGAAAAGTGCTTGTAAAAACCTATTTGGAATAAATATTTTTTTCAATTTATGAGTGGTGTGACACCCAGGTATACCCTGAAGAAGAGCCAGTCGCTGATGCTGACGGCGCGCGCGCTCGCGCACGTGCCGGACGAGGTGTTCGCGGCCGCGGCCGCTGCGGAGGTGCACATCGTCGACTTGTCCAACAACCGGTTGACTGCGGTGCCGAGCGGGTGAGGATGATTTGTTGTTTTATGAGGTCAAGTAATTTATTAGTGGTTCTTAGGGTAGGGCGAGCTATAAATCCTCATCTGTAGGGCAAAATGGGTTAATGTTTTTTTTTAAATGAGAAATAAAGTTTGGTATTTAGACAAGCGGTAATTTTTTTATGGTTCTTACAATGTGTTTTTTTTTGAGAGTGAAAGACAATTTTTTGAATTTGAACGAGCGCTACTTTTTTACCTTGCATATTTTGTAAGGAGATTAGTGGTTTAAATAAATGTTAACATTTTGATATTTCTAGTGTATGTTCCGTGAAAGAGACGCTGTCGCAGCTGATACTGTCGTCGAACAGCATCGAGGCGGTCCCAGCTGAGCTGAGCGCTTGCCGACACCTTCAGTACTTGGACCTCGGCAAGAACTGCCTGGTGGACCTGCCGCCCGAGCTGGGCCGGCTGAAACACTTGCGCGAGCTCGTCATCAGTAACAACAAGTTTGTGGCTTATATGTTGATCGCACGGTATTTTACTATAATATGCATATTCGTCATACCTTCTTTAAAGACCATTTTGTAGGTACCACGTTTGTAACTAGGTATACGATAAACTCCATCTCCACCAATCCGCATTGGAGCAGCGTGGTGGAGTACGCTCTAGGCCTCCTCAGTTACGAGGAGAGACCTGTGCTCAGTAGTGGACCTTAATGGGTTGACGCCATACGATAAACTGTAACTAGGTATATGAGTATACGATAAAATACAACTGGTTGATTGTTATCATGTTATTTACCGTTGTATAGGACTATTGAGTACGGAGAACCATGGTACAAATTGTACCAAAAAACTGTATAATAATTGTACCATAAAATGTACAAGAAATTATCCACAATTTGTACCACGTACCCAAAAATTGCACCACAAACTGTTCCACTTCATTTATCGCACAGTATAATTTATCGTCAATCATGTCAGATTCACGAAGATCCCGCGCTGCGTGTACGACATGGAGAACCTGGAGATATTGTTAGCGGCCGAGAACCAGGTGGCCGAGATCAACGTGTCGTCGGACGCGCTCGCGCGCCTGCCGCGCCTCGCCGTGCTCGACCTCACCAACAACAGCATCGCCGCCGTGCCGCCCGAGCTCGGCAACTTCACGCACCTCAGGTATACTATACTTGTGTAGTTACTGTAGTTAGTAGTCGCACCACACTTCACGCACCTCAGGTAGTTGTGTAGTTAGGAGTCGCACCACACTTCACGCACCTCAGGTAACGACACTTTTTAAGTAGTCACAATACAACCTCGGACCGAAAGCTTACATGCCTCCAGGAATTTGGTCACTACCGGTCATTCATAGTTTCATACGGAACTGATGTAACCATTAACACGTTCATGCCCAATGGTTATACTTATTACTCGGTAGTCCTTGTCAAAGGCATCAATGCGTTGCTGATCAAAAAAGAAAGTGGGATTTTTTTAAATAAATAGCTAATAGAAAAGCTTAAGGGACATTTGAATTTGGAAAGTGTTATACCTCTTAACATGACACCGCAAAGAATTTAATAGTTATTTTTTTTTCAGGTCCTTGGAATTAATGGGTAACTGTTTCCGTCAGCCACGTCACGCTATCCTCGCGAAGGGCACAGCCTCTGTGCTGTCGTACCTCAGGGACCGCATCCCCACCTAGTGCGATCTCATCCGACATCAAGGTTCTAGTCAGGCCGGACGCTAAATTGCCAGTAACAAGTATGTACGCTACATTTGTATATACATTACATATACTATATGTACACGTTGTTGTAATACTATTGATGAGACATATTGTTGTGACAAAAATGCAGTATTTAAAATTATTTAATTTGTTCTGTATACTATGATTATAGTAAGTGATGTGTACAATTTTTTTCAGTATTAACATTCGAGCAAATTTATTATATATTCATTAATATTTGGTTCGAAATCATAATATGCAAAATGACAATGTCGGATAACATAATTTATGTACCGCCCTGTGTACAGAATAAGTCTTTATTTATAAATGAGAGGCTCTAATTGATATACATTTTAAGGCTATTGCTAATAAAATAATATTATTGTATTGGTGTTGTTGGAAAGTTTTGATGTTTCTAACTTGTAATAAAGGATGTTAAGGTAATATTATATTGGGTAATAATATAGAATATTGAGAAAAACATATCCGGTCTGCACGGAACCTGTTTAAATTGTGGCAGTTATACATTATAACGGGATGAAAAGTGCATATAATTGCATGTTAAACATTTATTGCCTGTGCGCAGGATGTGTGATGTAAACTGTAGTCCAGTGATAGCATATTGCGTGTGCCTTGCATGCCTTGCAGCTTTAAAATAAAAAGTATATCTATTATGCCAAAAAGTTAAAAAAAACATAAAACAATACACATCTCTAAAACATTTCCAAGTTTACCATCATATCATTGCTCTTCAAGATTTTTATGGTACTTGTATCTTCGAGGGGAAGTGTATCAAGTTTTATAGTGCAGTGTCATGTCCATTATATATTTATAATAGCATAATAAGGAACCAGGCAGTGTTTAATTGTAATGTATCGCTACAGTATACATTATACGAAATTAGTTCTGCCTTCATTGTTGTATACATTTTTGTGACAATGTTTTGTTTGCCTGTACCTGATTCTGATAACCACCGTCATAAGTTATTATTTTTGTTATGAATTGATTGTTATGTTTATGAATTATTTTATTTGTTGTTCATAAAATCAGGTAAATATTTTATGATAGAAAAGTCCCTTGTTAAGTAATATAATCAACTAACAAAAATATTCTGAATTATTAGTAAAACGTCATATTATTATTATATTTCATACCATTCTGTTGTAATATATTTAGTATGTCGTATTAATTGTTGCCAAATATTATCATGAAATGCTATTTTTTGACATCTTTTATAATCATTTAATTAATTATGTGTGTGTATGGTGTGCAAAAGGGCAAACAGAAATGGGTATATTTCCATACCTAGTCTTAAAAAATATGCGTGACATAAAGTACAATATTATGTTAAACATACATTTATATAGAATTGCCGTGCAAATAATTATATGAAATGATTAATCACATCAGGCTGTGACACTATGATAGTTACATCATCAATATTTCACCTGCTTGTGGGATAACTAGTGAACAATAAAAAGTTAAATTTCCTAATTTGCCTTTTTCACGACATAATTATACCTATCATGATGTTGTAATATTGTAAAGATATAATATACAAAAGATTCTATGAGACCAAAATAAACATAAAAATCATAAAAATAGATTTTATACTTAAATTTAGTTAATGGTAATGTCAACATTACTGGTATTTTTTTTTGCAATTTTGCAATTATACAGCAAATAATGAATCTAAGTCACGTGTTATCCCGAGCTCAATGTGGGTGAAATTCATATTTAAATAACTTTATTTGGGATAGTGTAACTACTAATAACAAAAGGTATGTTACTTATACACATTTTTAATACTTGCATGGTTTGAAATGCGCATTGTATTTGCACTTTGTGAGTTCATTGCAGTAGTTTGATAATGAAGTTTTATTTGAGTTGACGCTTTCTGCAATTTAAAAGTACTCTTCGGCATTAAGAAACGTATAAACATTTTTTGATGAGTATGCGACAAAAAAATTAAGAACACATGCATACTTAAATTTTTCACTGCTAGTTTATTTAAATTTAAATAGATTAATCTGTCCGACATTCATTATATTCATAACATTTAACATCGGAGTAATTCTGAATTTATAAAATCATGGTACCTACCACTTTATCTACAATTTAAAATGTGTGAATATTTGGTGTATTAACTGATTAATAATTTATTATTAATGTACCTAATCGATATTAATTATTATATTAAACGACCATTCGATAACGATTCACATTAGAGTGCATGTATGTGATTTATTACGCACATGTACCTAATGGGTTGTAGTACGAATATTTGATTAACCTGCTAAATTCCAAAGTATTACTGAATGTACCTGAAGAGTAAATGGGAGCACAGCGCAGTAGCAGCTTGTGATAGCTTGCGGGCCGAATGAGGTGTTTCAGTCATTTTTGCCATTATACCACTCGTGTTAGTCATATTGTGTGATAAAATTCATGTTTTCGTTGAAATGTACCCTATTCGTAAGCGCACAAAATGTGAGTTTCATTGTGTTATTATTTATTGGAATATAAGCTTTAAAATTAAAGTGTGATTTCGTTTTATTTACCGTTCAATCCTTGTCTACCCCACTTCGTAATTTGAATTCATCTGTTTTACGAAATGTTTTTTTTAAAACGAACGTACACACATGTTTTCATTTTTCTCGATATACAAACATACAAAATATATAATTTGCGTCTATGTTTAAGTAGTAAAAGTCATTGATAAAACATAATACGCCAAAAAAATATTATTTTATTTTATTTCCACTTACCTTGTTCTTGTTAGCAGAATAGGCTGAGAAAAAAATTTTTAGACTTGTAACAATTGACTTGGCCTGGCGTGCTTTGAAATGCAACGTCGATTTGCATGACAATGAATTGATGCTCTTTGTTTGATTGAATTAAATAACAGCATACGTTTTTGGGTCACTTTTCACGCCGCTTGGCGTGGCTACCGACTCGTCATTGAATTGAATGTTTTGGATGAGTCTTGTAATAAATTTAAAGGTAGGTAATTTATCTTACATCAATTGTATTTACTTTTCATAATTACAGACTTCTTGATCCAACTGTAATTAATATAAACCTAATTGCTAATTGATTGGTTGCGATTAAATGCTTAAAGGTCCTTAATTTATTACATCCCATCCAGTAACGTGATCCAGTGGTAATGATCAAACTGCTGAGTATAGTGGTTCGAGCTCCAATCAGTTTAGGGTTGGTTAGGTACCTATAAAATGATTTGTCAAGAGTGACTTAGCGTTTGTGTAGCTGCATATTGTACCATTTGTACCACACCTAAGCTCAATGAAGCATTCGCGATTAAACAGATACGAATTTATTTGGCCAGTATAACAGTGGTATTCTTTTTTCAATATAATTGGGAATCACTATGAGGTACTATCTAAATTTTCTCTTTCAAGTAATTACATCGTTTCTTAATCATCATCTTAATAAACGTCAATTTCCTGATGTCGCAACTATTTACGGAAATCCCGTTTATGGTACAACTACCACGGTAGCCAAGAAGATTGCCAAACAACGCCAAAATAAATTGGCATTGCTAGTCTATAATGTAACTTAATAACAAGATACCAGCAACCCAACCAAGCCGTTTCATTGATAAATGTGCCCGCATGGCGACTGTTACAAAACACGTCGTTAGGATGTTTAACGTTGGCATTATCGGTTTCACTATCGTTTACCGTCGACTCGTCATTCCATTGTAAATTGTAGTCCGTAAAACCATAATAATTGCAAGGTCGCGTAGAGTGGTGGGGACGTCGCATGACGATGACGACTGACGGCTGCACTCCGACCGATTTCAGTAGATGTAACTAAATTACGCGAAGGACTAGCGAGGCTCTAGCGATGTTTACAGTATCGTTGAGTACTCCGTACACTGTCGCCGGCACTTCGAATCCCAAAGAGAAACTTACTTCGGAATAAGTATGTTTCGCGGTGAATTCTGGTGACGACAATTGGTTTGTTTATTCAGCTGTGCAGCAAAGTTATAAAGAATCCGTGACGAATGACGTACCTAATTGTTTGAGTAGTTCGAAGGATGAGGGTTGAGATGGTCGCCCCCGGTGCTAAGAAATGAGCCTCCCCGTTTAAATTTAGAAATATAACGGTCGTATAATGGTCTATAAGACATGACAATAATATGTACCAAAAACATTGCTAAATCGTATATCGAATATTAGTGAAGTTTAAATTGTGAACCGTGAAATAAAATACTATGTACCATTTAGTTATAGTTCTCTTGGTATTGAAATGTGCCTGTGTTATAATCACTGGTGAGTGTCATCAATGTATACCATTTTTTCCAACTTGTGTCTATTATTATCACAATTGACATAAGTATGAGAAAATTATAAACATGTAGTACCTACCTAACATGAGATTCATGATTTAGAACTAAGGTAAGTAAGATTTTGATTTCCTGTACAAAAAAATCTACCAATGTCAAAATTTTATCGATATCGAGTATCGACAGTACTTAACTTGATACCAACATGCTACTATAAGATCGTACCTACCCTACTATACCCTTTTTACTTTATTGAGGCTGTGATATGGTATGGATGTTCTCATGTAGTCGTGACGTGACGGTAATCCCTTTGAAAATGTTGCTAATGTTGCTATCCTTTTCTATGCCTTTTTCTTATTCTTTATACTGCGTAGATTTTATATACCTTAGGTACCTATGTGTACATACCTAATAAATATTAAGTAGGTAAGTATTTACCAACCTAATTATAACTACATATAAGATTAATTTAAAATTAGGTAATACACGTGCTTAAAATATTACCTATTATTATCTCAGACAATACCTATTTATTATAATAACTGTAACAGTATTTATTACAACTGTCATTTAAATGATCGGTGATGCTTCGCTTTAATTACAACTTACTTACAATTCTATTTTACGTTAGCAAAGAACCGTTGTCTAAATATCAAGTAGTTATTTTCATACCAACAACCGTATAGGAGCAATTAACTTAATGGATATTAACGTAAATAAATGCCTATTTGTTCTAACTTTGAAAACTCACATGAAAAATGTAATATAGATAGGTATATGTATGTACCTATATCATTAGTTTTTATACTTATTCATAATCTTATGGTGCTATACATCACTTCATCCTTATTATAATTATTATTATAAAATATCTAGGTTACTATTTATTATTTTAGAAATTATTCACCTACTGATGCCCATGACAATCTATCCCGTTGCACCTTAGGTTCGGAGATATGAAAACAAACAATATTCGATGTCATATATTTTTTAATGTAGGTACTTATGTACTAAAATGTATATTTAAATTGGCATACTTTTATCTGACATCTTTAGGTAACATTCCTTTTTCTATCTTTAGATCCTTGACACAGATGTGTTTACCCGCAATTATAGCTGGGATTTTACCATAGGGACATGGGACGTCGTAAACTGTCGAATCCACGAATAACGTATTGGACATCAGTATTATGAAGAACATCCATGTTATGCAGCGTAGGAAATACATCTGAAAAAAAAACCTAATAATAAGGAAGTCATCAAGTCTGTGTGTTCTCGGTGAAGAGAGAAGTGGTAGGTATAATTTTTATAGGTCCGCTTTTCAATCAAACTTTGATTTTCAAAGCATGATTTAAGTAGGTCAATAGGCGACGATCTGCGGTGGTAGGACTAATATGTAGTTCGAAAAGCTGGCACCGTACCGATTTAAGTAGAGTAAGCAGAGTGCATCAGCTGGGATAATTGGACTTGTTCAATGTAGATTTGAGGACACGATTGATCTAGTTAGACCAGTGACATTTAGATAAGTATATATTTGTGTAATACGCATTAATATTAAAATATATATTATTGTTTTGTGAATTAGTAACATTATTATTAGGTATCCAACACATACGCCAGGGACCAGCATGAATGATTGTTTCGCCCAAAACGGAACATCCTCAGATTATTTTCTCTCTACAAGAATGATGGTTAGTGCAGTGTTCGCACATTATTGTGACTGATATTAATTATTAAATAACTAGCATACTCGCTTCACTTCACGAAAAAAACAGTTCACCCATTTAGTGTTTATTTACGGGATAAAGACTATCCAATGTCCTCCCTAGGGTCTCAAAGTATCTCCATGCTCAATTTCAATAAAATCTGTCCAGTAGTTGCGGAGCCTATTCATTTGAAACAATGAATCAAATCTTTCCTCATCATAATATTAACCTAATTATAGATATACATTATTTGGTAGGTACTCACAGTTAACGAATTGTTGCGAAGTCACAGAATACTTTGTATTATGTGCAATCTTACGATTGAATCAGTTTATACGTCGTCTAAAGTTGATGTGTGATTGTAAACTGTTTTAGTACAAACAAAACTGGCATGTGGCGTCGCGAGGACAGGTTTCGCAGTTCATCAAGCTCATCTCATTAACCTTGTTCAATCTTAAAATGTCAGTATCTAAAAAATGTTTTTATAAAAATAAAAAGTCCTACTATGTAGTAAGTGAATGCAGTAAATGTACTTACGCGTCTATGCAAACCGTCGAAGCGTCCAGTTAGTTTTCTTTGGTACTACGGTACTGGTTCTTTGGTAGTTTATTTTAAAGAAATTGGTTACAGTTGTGTTGGTAGTGTTTCTACCTCCTGACGACAGATGATCGCCTCTAGAGGCGATCCACTAATAGAAGTAATAATAGACTAGCAATAAAAGTTTACTCAACAGTGAGCATCCTTCAAACTCGAACAAAATTTCTATGAGGCATTTATTGCGCGGCAGAAATAGATGGGTCGGTAGTCTCCTCAGACGAACAATACATTGGTCCTAAATCCTACCACCTATAACATTATTGCTTGAAAAACTATCGCCATGAACCTGATGATACTACCTACTATAATTAGGAATGTAAAATAATGAGGCATTTAACTGCGCTATTATGCAGTTTCATTTTTTGCTATAGTTTTCCGTGATGGAAAATGTAAAACAAGTTGCAGTTCACATAAGATGTCAAGGTAGCTATTATTTAGTCTAAATAGATACGTAACTAAGTAAGGTACAAAGTTACGTACTTTGGTGCAACAGCTTTAATAAGAAAATAAAAATATTTCAATTTTCATTTATTTAAATTTTAAATTAATCAGGCGTAAACATTGTATTTTTTTTATAAAAAATACGAGTCGGTAGATTTAATCCGATGGGTTATTCCCTGATTAACGTTGCCACATTCAATCCGTCCTTAAAAGTCCTGATTTTTAGGCTACTCTGTCGTTAATGCACAGTTAACTTTTAATAAGTAGGTAGTATACCCCGGTTGGTGCATTTTATTTATTTCCCTTACATGACTACCTACTTCCCATTTAAATCCTACTCCCTATAATATGTAGGCACACAGATCAGACCGTTTGTGTAAATAAGTTCACATTGACAAAGAATGTTGACCCACATTATGTGTGAAGGTGCGGGGATACAATGCGAGCGACATCAATCGCTGACCTTCGCGCGGTGGTCCGGCGTGACCCTGGAGCGAGGGGCCCCGGTGTTTGTGTACTCAGCCAGCGGGGACGAAGAGTCACTCACCGGGGCGTGCCTGGCCCGGTGCAGGGAACTCGAAGACTGTGCGGCAGTAACGATCACTTTCTCCAAGGGAAGTTGTTACGGAGTGGCTGACTCACCCAATATACCGCTTAAATCAGACAACGATGCTGCGTTCTTCAAGAAGACTTGTTTACAATGTAAGTAAAAAAATATATCCACTTGCATAACATAAAGGTACCTAACCTCCATCACCAGATTCAGGTACAAACGTAATACTTAACGTTTAGCTGTTTCATCAAGGTTTTGCGTTAAAGAAAAAATATCTCTTACAGTGCCTCCAGATTGCAATACACACTGGTGGGCTCTAGAAACCACGCCTGGGTATTACCTGAATTCCGAAAACAGCAACTTAAAAGTGATTCTTAATACCACAATGCAAGAGTGTTATGAAGCAGTGTTCTCAACAATAGCCGATCAAAAATATCGGTACGTCTATAGTAAAATATTATTTTCAGTTTTCCAATTGTTTTGACTAAAACAATGCTATCGATGGTGAGTCACAGGCGTCACAGCGCGGCGAAACAATTAAATATAGTTGGCGAAGCTGTCTTACCTACTTGTCTATCCGTGGAGCACCTGAGTGATAAAAACATTACTAAATTTTTTTTCAAGTTGTAACTTCTTTAGTCGTGCTTGGCGATTTCATTTTATGACGATGTAAGTAGGTTACAGTTATTTAGTCGTTAAGTTTTCTTCATGAAGGCCATTTTCATGTAGGTTCCGAATTAAAGGCATCTAGCCAGTTCACACCACTACAGGATGGACTATACTTAACTGCTTAGTTTGAACTGCTAGTGCTTAGTAAAGTATAAGTAGCTACTTAATTTATAAAAACATTACCATAACTAGGTATAAAAAAATATAAAAAGCAGTTGTACATTCAATAATAATAGTTACAAATATTGTAGATCAGCGCAGTGGATACAACCAGATCATCTGCTGGACACATTCAGCATCTCAAAGGCTGTGGTCGGCAACTGCATCCTAAACATCGAGGATAAGTTTACGGAACCTGAGTCCTACCGCGTCTCCAACTACTATACTTTTTATGTGGAGAACCAATGCCGTCATGATTGTAAGTAGGAAGACAACAATAACATCGAATAGGTAATCCATTTAGTATGCATGTACTAAAGTTACTAAACCCACAGAACTAGTTGGTACTAAACAGTTATCTACGTGTTAATAACAACGTCACGCTGCAACACGTAAAGGACGACTCAGAAACCGTCATAAGTAGCAGATACCTATGTAGGTACCTACTTCATATCTTTGCAATATATTTTTGTAAGTATTTTTTTTTACCTTGTTCTTTCAGATCCCAGCAAAATTGATCGATGTTCGTATGAAGAATATTACAATCAAACTTTGAAACACGTGGATTTAACTTTCAATAACATCACTAAAGATAAGGTACGTCTTGTTCTATTAGTTTCTTTATATTTCATCTCGTGTCTGTAATGATTCTAACAGGTAATCTCGATTGTGCTCGCAAATTCTAAATAGCATTATTTACATCATCAATCAGACTGCTAACTACTGCGAATGGTAATTGTTCGTCGACCTAATTTTTTTGACTTCATAGTTATTCTTTTACATTTTTAGACATCTATTCCATGATTACGTCGTCTATTCGTTTGCCAGCTATCTGAATATAATTTATATTTTAGTGCAAATCTTCATGTGAGCTCGAGAACCGATTTGTCTGTCGAGGGTTCACGTGGACTGCTAAGGGCAGAGGCGGAAACTCGAGAGGCCTCTGCGACTTGCACAGCGAGGATCTGATCACTACCGGCTCATGGCTGCTTCGACGTGTTTCTGCAGCAACTTACTACAGGCGGGTTATCTGTCTCAACAGTAAGTCAACAACATACTTACGAAGAGTTTGTTTGTTTGCTTGAACGCGCTAATCTTAGGAACTACTGGTCCGATTTGAAAAATCTTTTCAGTGTTAGATAGCCCATTTATCGAGGAAGGCTAGGCTATATATCATCACGGTAAGACAAATAGAAGAGAAGCAGCATAATACTATATTCTTCCCGAGGCAACGCGAGGGCGGGCAGCTAGTAACCTACATAATAATATGTTTAAGGGCCCGTGCTAGAATTATTGTGAATGACATATTATTAGTATGGGCGTATTGATTAATTTAGTATTGCCGACTTATTTTAGTAGGGGCTTATTATCATTAAAAATCTGTTCGCAGTAAGCGTGGAGTGCTCGGGCTCAGAGTTGGTAGTGACGTATCGTCCGCGCGGAGTGTTTCGTGGCCGCGTGTACGTGCCCGGGCGCGCCGAGCGGTGCAGCGCGCGCGCGCCGCCCTCCGGCCCCGTGCTACTGACGCTCCCTCTGCACGGAGACTGCAACGTTAACTTCGCTTATGCGATCACTAATGGTCCTAATGGAGTTGTCAACAGGTTTTATGTATTATCGGTACATAA
>DWKA01001004.1:0-13740 GCA_018249155.1 Panoquina ocola ocola
TTGAGGTGTACTATATTTTTATGGCCTTTTTCGAAAAAATACTATATTTTGACGAAAAAATGTTGGCAACCCTAGTCCTAACTATCATAATTCAACTGCTATGTTCAAGGATGACTCCATAATTATATAAAATTTAATCAAAGGTCAACAGTACAGATACAACATTTTATAACATACTAGCTGCCTGCCCTCGCTTCGCTTCAGGAAAAATATAGAATGTACTGTACATACTATGTAATTTTGGTTCAAAGTTTGTTCCCCGTTTTGTACCTTTTGTAAAACGAAATTTAAAAATCCGTGAATTTATATTGTAAAAGGTATGTTGAGGAAGTTATATTCTCAAATCCATATTAATATTAATCACGGATCGCCCGTGAACGGCGTTTGAAAAACTAAAATTTCGTACATACTTTTGACTTTTTTCTTTTCTTTATCAAATATCGAAAAACTAGGAGACACGTATTCAATCAATTTAAGCAAGGAATATTTGTTGTGAATTTGAATCCAATCGGTTGATATTTAAAAAAAGTCCATACAAACTTTCGTTGCGTTTCCCAGGGAAACCATAATATTTTCCGGGATAAAATATAGCCTATGTTACTCGTAGATAACGTAGCTTTCGAATGGTGAAAGAGTTTTTAAATCGGTTCAGTAGTTTTGGAGCCTATTCAATACAACCAAACAAACAAATCTTTCCTCTTTATAATATTAGTATAGATCATATAAAGATGATAAAAACAGTAATAGAAAATATTATTATGAAATTAGGCAAGACACAATTATATTCATAAATCCAATTGAATCGGAAGATAATATGCAGATGAAGCGTCGCAAACTTCCTCGACATGACAAAGCAATTAAAACTATTCGCAACTAGCATACAGAACTTTGTCATTAAGATGATTATTACCAACCAACAAAGACTTCGCAACAACTAGTTTTATAATTATAACTAGGTACTTTTCATATCTTATAGCTCGTTCATGTGATATGATGTTGGTTAATTCTAAGACAATACACGAAAGACCTTCATAGGGCGTAATTGTTTCCTATACTGTAATCATAAATCATATAACGTAACTTTTAGTACCTTCATAAAAATAGTAACTACCTAAGTCCGTAAATAAGCGTTTGTAAGTGTCACACTCCCACACTGACCACACTAGAATTACCCGAGGAATTACCTGAGTCGAGTGACACGAAACGAAAACACAAATACCCACGACCCAATAACAAACATTTTATTTGTGATTTAAATTTACATGTCTGCTTTAGTCTGGATTCAAATCCCGTAAGTTCACTTTTCAAGAAGGGTTACAAATTCTTTGAATAGTTTCGCCTGCGCTTCCATTTTCTAAGCTTGAAATGTTCATTTTGTCATTCTATTATTTACGTCGTTTATTTACGTTGTTTATTTGCACATAAAAACACAGTGACTACTGTACCTAAAAATTGTTGTTTTGAACATCCAAAAAAAATATTTTACACCTCAAAACTCAAAAATGTATGCAACAAATGTAAGAGTTTTTTTTTAATTTATTTAAAAAATAAATGAGTACATTTAAAATGATTTCCTTACAGCAAAAGAAAGGTTCCACCGAGATTTGAACTCGGATCGCTGGATTCAGAGTCCAGAGTGCTAACCATTACACCATGGAACCTGTTGAGAAGGGGTGCGAAAAGTTAGATCCATATTTTTTTGTCGTATCTATTATCTATAAGTAGGTGAATTACATGTGGGTACATTTCTATATTTCTAAAACTAGGATGAGAATGTAGCTAATGTATTGAAATTTAACTTCATTATTATCAGTTCATCGATAAGTTTGCCCGGCTATGGTATTTTAACTGAATCCTAGTTACAAGTAAAGCAAGGTTCTAGCAGCTTATCTATTCACCCACTTAACTCCGCCCCGTAACCACGAGCTAATTTTACGCTCACTTACACCGTAATGAAGCTGCAGCAGTGCATCTAATTGGCACGATATAAGTGTCTCTGAGGTAATGTAACATAACTTACATCGTGATAGTATTTATCATTATCATTGACAGCATTATACGTAGGTATGAGATACAAGTGTGGATACAGTCATGTATTAAACAATTTCTATCCCACCAAAAACATTCTGTAAAAAAGTAGCAAGTCTCGATAGAGTTGCTTGTTTGTCTCTAAACAGTAATGAAATCTCTAGACAAAGTTGAGCTAAGTTTAAGGTTCGTTACTTGCTATTTCTTGTTATAATTATTTTATTTGATTTACTAATCTTTACAGTTACACTCACATTGCGTTTTACGTTTAGTGACCGATTTATAGAGCAATTTTTCGATTTATGAGACACACATTTTTGGTTAATTGCGGTTACGCTACGTTTGGACACGAAATGAAAAGGACGTTTTAGTTAAGTTAAATTTAAATGTGTAATCTTTATGATTCATATTTATATCGAAAAACAAAGCAAACCACATTATCTACTTAAAAATAAAACAATTAACTGCCTACCATTGTTGTGCCACTATAAAATGTGCCTAGCTTGAAATAGATTTATATCAACGATTCTGCGAAGGTATAAAATCATAATATAAAATAAATTAACATGATTTATTCGTATCACTAGTCATTAATTTTGTCAGTTAGATAAATTTTGACAATTATTTTTGACTTTGAACAAGATACCATGCCCTGTAGGTACCTACATATCAATTTAAGAATAATTCCATTTCATCCTTTGTTTGTAATCATGTATTATCCTCGTAGTCAGGAAAACAAGGTAAAACAAATTAAGTAACAACGTTTCTTAGTTTCCACCTTGTTAGACAATGCGTAGTTGACGACCCTGTGGTAATGGTAATTGTCATCAGTCAACATGATGAACTGTGCTGCCCATAACGTGCTCACTTTAATTTTGTCATATGTTTCACTCGTAATATTAATACTACAGAAGAGTTCTGTTGCGTTAATTATCGATTTTAAAGTGACATTATAACTATAGACGTAATGAAAAGGCGAGCGCGCTAATTAACAAAAAATATTTTTTACAGACTCATGGCAAAGCTTTTTAACTAAATTTTAATGTGCTATTTATAGTGCACTTGGGTGTAGCTGTAGGCCCTGGTACTAACGTCATGCTAAACATGTATAATACTCGATATTCTACAGTGTTATTTAACCTTGATCTTGTATCTATATCCCTTTATATTTATTGCTTGTGGTATTAAAAAATATCTGTGCTCTTGAAATCTCGGTATGAGGGCAGCCGTCCCCGTGGGCAATTTGCCAATATACGTCTCGACACATTAGGCATTCTGCATACTATATAATGGTATGCTACTGATAATACGAGTCGTGACCCAGATGTGGCGGGAGAAAGCTGCTTTTGAGTTCTCTGAACTGTCCGAACTTAGTATTATAGTTTATAACATATAAGAAATACTTGCAAGTTCAATTTGGCCCACTTCTCGGTGTTCATTGGGCTTAAATGTTGCATACGTAGTGTATCAGGTATCAGTATCGATGCTGGTATGGTGATGGAGCCAGCGGGTAGACTTGAAACTCTGTGACGAAAAGACCCCGAAGTCAAGTTTGAAATCGATTAATTTACCCGAAATAGTAGGTACTCGGCTCTTCGATTATTTTCATGGCCTCATGACATATTATTATTAAGAAGACGATTACAAAACTCTGAAATAAAATGATACAACTCCATGGAGCTTGGACTACAATCTTTAAGATGTACTTTTTTGTGCAGAGTCGAAAAAAACGTTAAGGAGGCCACCTGGTATCCATCGCCCACAGACAGAAATACCACGGAGTAATACCTAATTTATAATACAGATGCGTTACAAAAAAAGCGAATGCCGATTTAACATGGAGGGTGGTACTTAATCTTGTAGGGTTAGAGATTCTACTATCACGTAGCCACACTGCTCTACCCATAGGCTCTACCACACTCTGCGGAAAGAGCGTCCACCACCACTTTCAAGATAGGACGACACTTATTATTTAAAAGATTCTAATTTCATAGGTTCCTATTCAAAACATTGCGATTGGATTGATCGAAGATTGCGTTGAACATGGCCGGTTTTATTCAAGCGCATTCAATACTGCGTCGTTGGTAATAATTGCAGTGAGATAATTTGCACGGCTCATTGGTATGTTTGTATTCTATTTCAAGATACACATAATAAATGCCCTTGTGTGTTACGGGTGCAAAGCGGTCGGCCTTGCGGATGCGCCGACCTCGCGATCACGTTGCTCCCGAGATGCTAACTGACGATCGCTATTCCCATACAGAAAGGATTAAAAAGGACCCCGTCTGGGAATGTGTGCAATTGACATGACATCAGACATGACATGCAGGGTGCTGTGTTGACTTGACTCTTACATTGTATGTTACGAGTATGTACTAACCTACCTATTAGGTATTACATACATGCACGTTGTTGACTGGCTGAGATAATAGCTAAGCAATTTCTAATAATCAAAATACTATTTGTGTACTAGGGTTTAAATAACGTAGCAGAAGTAATTAAGAAGGCATAATCCGAATAATATCCCATTACCCTTACGAGTACGTTAAAATTTTATTAATATAGAAATGTTTAATAACTTTTTTATAACTATTTAAATATTTTTGTATACAATGGCTTTAAACTCAACTTCAACTTAAATACAAAATATAATTTTATAAATAAAACAGTGAAGCAATTATTAATCAAGGTTTTATAAATTAAGTGGCGTGTGCAGGTCACGGGTGAACATGCAGCCTTAAATACGGGAACTAATGTGATACTCATGGCAACACCGAAGATTATTTCATCGACTAAAGTTATATCATAGAGCGTGCAATTATAAATAGTTTCAAATAATTAATGATGTAACAAGTACTTACAATACACAATCTATACAAATAAAATCTTTATATGATTAAAATGACGGTTTGTTACCTTGGTTACTTTGTTGTGTATTGTGTAACTTTTGAACGAGTCATCTAGGTATCTACATATTGACTTTGAGACGATAGCTCAAACTAAACAACGTACTTGAATCCATATACATTCCAAAGTAACTACAACTACTTACACGAAATTGTAACGACAACAATGTTGGCATTCCAAATCAACAACGTCGAGGGTAGGTACTGCCGAAACAGTGACGGAGTTGCAGCCTCGCAACTACTACATCGCCATGATATAAGTGGCATTGTATGCCATTAAATAAAGGCATTAACTACTCTTTAATCAGATCAAACTTTATCTAACTACTTACGTTGATAATAAAACATAATAAACTGACATTTCATGTGAAACGAGACTATCAATAAAATTGAAGCAATACTTTTAAAAATAATAAAACATTTATTCAGGCTTCGATGGTTAATTCGTAATCGTCATGATAATACAATGTCGTGTCACTACATATACTATACAGAAAGAGCACGTGCATCAATTCGTGCTACTTCTATTCATTATACAGGAATACTAATGTAGGGAATCAACGTTTAAATACTAGGTGTTCTGAATGAGAATTGAGTTCTTCCACTTTATTTGCATTGTTGTTACACGTCAAGAATTGACGTAATGCATCGCCAGAGGCGCTACCTTGATTAAAGCTGAGTAATCAAGTCAAATTAACTTATATAATATATGATTCCTTGTATAATAGAAGTATCAGGAACACTTTTTGTTAAAACCTTAGCCGAGATAAGGACCTATTATTTACCAAAGATATGAAGTAAAAAATACCGGCTAAGTATCAAGCGACGTGTATGGCAGCTTCCGTCATTATAATTGGATTATTACTCATTAACTTACTTCGCCTATCCAACTGTGGTCAGATTCCTTGGAATATCGTAAATTATTTCACATGTCTCAAAGCTACCCTTCCGCTGCCAAATTACGTGTGACTTATTGATTTTTATCATTAGCTTTCGCAAATGTACTCAGGGATCAGAACCTTTTTCACTCATTTCATTAAGTATAGAGTTATTTCGAAAATCTGGGCATCCCAATACTTTTTAGGAATTTATAGGAAGTCACGTTCAAGATTTTCTGTAATTATCTAAAAGTAGAGGTATCAGATAAAAAATCTGAACGCGAGAATAGACGTTGTAATGGATACGATACGTAGGTACATCATTATTATAATCTGTAGTGATAAAAACACGCGAACACCTGAACGTCTGTAATAAATAAAGACAAAAAACGCTTTATAATAATAGTGGTGACGAGAAATAGACTCATAGAGCCTCTGAACTATATCAAGGTCATTGCCAACATGAATAACGAGACTCTTGAAGGTTATAAGCGCTACATCATTATGATATTTGCAACTTCAGGTTGATGGCTCATCTTTATTCAAACTTATGTGCTCGTCACGCAATTTCATAGAACTATCATTTTTCGGACGTGAGCACATTCTGAAAAATCTGTCTCTACGTTTTGTACAAATTAAAAAACTTATCTTTATTTTTCGTATTAAAACTATTAATTTTTAATACGTTAACCTTTAAAATTTTCTCTGTTGCAGGCATATTGCATGTTTTAAAATATTTGTGAAAAATGTATCGATGAAAAAGTAGAGATTTCGTAGTTAAAAAACTACAGGCATTAAAAGTTTTTAAATACGTGAAAAGGAACTTGTAACATGTATAACTACGCTAGAAGTGTTATATTTAAAACCTAATGGAATTATTATTAATATTTATGGAATTTATTTAGTTTCATTTGTAGTAAATCTAGCTTGGAGCTTAAAACTATACCTACCTTAATAATACGTCCGGTAAAAATCATATTCCTTACAATATATTTACTATTATAGATAAGACAATAAATCCAGCATCATTCCATTCAAATGCTTCTCATAAACTTAAATGAATAAAGCCACCCACGTTTAATTAAACACATTTTCCATAACAAAACGCACCTAATCGAAGCACGTGTTTCACATCACGAGGCATATGCAACCACTTCATTAATTACCTTACCATATTCATAAACAATTTGTTGTGTACAACACTATGTTATTTGTTGCTATTGTCGTAAATATTTATGATGTGAACTATGAGTAGTAGGTAAATAAATAGTTTTTATAATACTTCCTTATGCAGCTAAGTTCACTCGTGACTTTAGTGTCCAAATTATAGTAATCTTTCAGTTTCGGCAAGTATTCTTTTCAACTGTCCTTCCGCATGTTGTTTCTAATTAATGTACATTTTTTAATAATAACTTAACTCCAATACCCAAAACATAACAAAATCAATTAATATAACATAGATAGATTATCATAATTCACTTGATTATTGTTTGATTGGATCTACAACGGGATCTTTACTTCGAAGTCATGCTTACAACCAGAAAATAGAATGTAGAATGACTAAGCGCCACAGATAGAGTCAATGACTGAGGTACCCTCTACAGGAGAAAAGCCTTTGTGATACTTGGTCTCTCTGTGGAACATGGAAAATATAATATGTAACTTCCTTCCTGTGGTATACACATGGCAGTCATGTTTTTTTAAATACAAATTTACTTTGATAAATTAAATCAAATGACCTCGGGTTAGTTAGAGTCCTGCAAAAACATATTTCCCCAAAGCCCAATTTTGAATCACCGTCTAGACCAAACTGTGAATACACCCACGTGTGCATAATATATTACTGTTTAATTTATCTTAACTCCTTACATCCTGCATCATCAACAACGCAACGACAAGTCTATCACAACGCAACAGATCAAGAATGTAGATGGTGCATAAAAATATGGAATGCAGTGCGAACTGTTGTGCCTAGATCGCTATTCGCTGTGTCCAAGACAGCGTGATTGCCATAATGACGCGATGTTTCTTCGATGACATTCTTGGTGGCAGATTACAAGTACACTTTTATGGTCTTATATCGACAATGGAATAACTGTAGTTGAGTTGTAATGCCGCGTTAGTGGCATCCGCGGGTATTAGTTGACGAGAATGTGCTAACTGCTATGCTACGATGGCCTGTAACAATATATTATTATTATTTACGAGCTGACTGTATCCGCGGAAATATTATTTTGTAATCAAACACCCTGTCATCCCCTAATTCCGCTTTAGAGGATGAATTTCGAAAATCCCTCTTTAGTGCACATAAACACTATTTATAAAGGATACTTATACAGATGAGCTTTGTCAAATGGTATGGTAATGTAATTTTTATTGCATGCAGTTATTTGATAGGCTAGAGAATTATGTACTTAGGCTATACTTTGTACTAATCAGAATCGCCAAACCGGGACGGGCCGCTAGCAAAGAATAATTAAGCCAATATTAAACGCTATCTCTCTATTACACCGTTGTCATTTCATAGATCATTGAAGATAATACTTGGTATTTATAGCAGTTTATATTAAATACTCCGCTTACTTCTGCATGTAAAGTGAAGGAGGTTAACGACTTTAACGCTTGTGATCATGTTTATTAAAATGGTATTACGAATGAAACCAGATACAGCTTTCTGGTATCTAATAGCTGGGTTTACGAAGTGGGTTATTTTAGGAGGACAGGGCGCAGTGTTTAAAACGAACTTATCATTACCCCGGTATTGAGGAGTGAATCAATATAAAAACATATATTTATAATTGTTTCTACCATAACTACACTTTATATTATGTATGAAATATAGCACAGATTAAACAATGCTTATAACCATAGATTTCTGTAAAACAAATGAGTGTTAGAAGAGAGAAGTGAAAAGTTACTTCGGTTTTTCTTCAAACCACATTAGATTTTATTACCATCTCATATTTAAATATAATGAAAAGGAAAATAGATGATAATAAGATTCAATGTCGTGTTTGTGGAAGACCGAAGGAGCGTGAGCGTTTGCATCAACTGTGCATTTCAATGCATTTTAAGGTTTAACCTACATTATTCATAATTTCACACTTGCAAACGTCTACTTCACACATCAATACAAATAAACAAAATTGGAGCGTCTGTTTGTAATATCAAAATAACCCAATTTTACTAAACGCATATTCCTATACTCTATAAATACTAAAATACCATTTTTTTTTTATTTTTGTCTGCTTGTCTGTCTGGTTGTTCCGACTAACCTTTGGCAGGACCGATTTTGATAGGAGTTGTACAGGCAGATATCTTTTGTATCAAGAAGTAACTTTTTTAAGTGAAAAAAGGTAGTAAACGAATTGACAATGCCACCATCTCCTACCGTCCATTCGAATAGAACAGTAGGATAGGACAAACTGTGTTACTTAATTAGTAAGTCCTGCTAGTATAGAGTTACTAATTATGAATATTAGTTGTTTTTATTCGTTAGTAAGGAGACTGTGGACGTTGAAAAGACTTAGGCTACTTTTATTAAATAAAAAAAATGAAATTCCTCACGAATTCATGAACAGCTAGTAAGGAATATACTACGGTCCAACTGATTGTTTTTGCAAAAGTCTACCAAGGAGCGGCGTCGCACGACCAACGACTCCAACGAGCAGTGTGTCGAGTAACGGGAAGCGTCACGGTGCGATACGGAGCGCTACGCTCCAACTCGAATAGACTTGAGAGTTGAGACGTTACAATCACGCGCAGTCCAACATTGCTAGCCTTCATTTGAATTCAAATTTCGAATAATCATAGATCCGTAACTTGGCAAGAGTCTGAAAGAGACATGCGCAGAAGAAAAAGCAGAGCAAAACGACTTACGCGCATCTAATGTCTCTTTCAGACTCTTACCAAGTTACTTGTCGATGATTATAATTTTCTTACGTCAGAAAAATTTAATAATTTCAAAAATTTCTTTACTAAGGGTACTTTCGAAAAGGTCAATTTTGATTAGTAATAAGTAATTCGATACTTAATAAACAAAATTTAAAAGTAGGAGTATACTCACTCTACTTTTTATCACTCTCTATGGGAAAATAATGTAGTGTAACTTATGCATAATTAAATTTCCATTGGCTTTATAGTATCGAGTAAAATGAAAAGGAGTTAAAATAAAAGCATAAATAAATTTTACGCTCCACACTCACAGATACTCCTAAACATGGATTCCTTGAATCGTAGCCATAGGTACTCAAACACAAGTAAGAATATACATTCAATCATCAATGTAGTTTTTTATGTACCTACTGCCTAAGATTATAGCCAGTTTTATTGATATTCGTTTTGTCAATTACTTATTAATTGAGCTCATGAACATTGATAATTACATACAATTAACTACGTTGTTTAACTATGCAAATGGAATCAGTTTCAACTATGTCTTAGCGTAATTACAAAGAGGATTACATAGCTAATCACGACAGCTAATACCTTGATACGACCGATTGGGTTCTCTCCTCTCCTTTGTAAATGGTATGTATCCTTGTAGATTACGGGGTAGTTTGTGTGAATGAACTTGATACCGCTCTCTCGGGATGAAGCCAATTAGTAGATAAGTCATTTGTACGAAAACCTATTTCACTTAAGTACCTATCTGATTCTATACATTTTCGAACATTAATTAGTTTCAAACACGAATGAATTTTTGTTTTCTTTTTCATTTTTATCACACACTAAAAGTATTAGGTTACTGAGTGCAGTAAGATTTTCCCAATCAAACGTTTCTGTAAAGCTTCGTAACAAAAAGCTTTGCAAGCATCTCTACAAGTTAACATTTATTTATGTGTAGTTTACATTTATCTGTGGACAGTGGACACGTAATTACTGGTTATTGTTCCTCGCTACAATACATACATGCGACTGTCGGTGAACCGGGATACATTCCGAACGACTTTCTCCGACCGCCGCCTAACTCGCATAGTCAGCTGGTAGGAATCTCTAAACTAGTCACAAACGTATCACCTCACCCTTGTAGTGAACCTCAAATCAGTATCAGGCGTGAATACGTTGATAAGTCATCTTGCATATAGATTTTTAATACATAATAGGCATTAGGATTGCTTTATCCAGAGGGTGAATAAAGAATATATAATAGTTATACTATATAGTTTTTCTATGGTTGTATAAAAACTCAAATTACATTGAAATAAAGAGTATTTAATAACATAAGTAACACCAGAATTTATAGATACTTAAAACTTAAACTTAAAAATAAGTTAAGTAATTTACGCTTAGTACTGAATTAATTTTTGACATTAAATTAAATATACATGCATACAAAAGTTAAAACAGTTATGTAAGTTTTTATTAAGTTAAGAGGAATTTGACTACGTTTATACAAATTTATTTATTAACCTTCACTACTAGAATAGTTTTTTTTAAATAAAATATGTTTCTTAGGGGTTTCCTGCCCTAAGCACCTAAGAATCCTATTAATAAGCCTCCACTATCCGTTCGTCAATTACAGAGCTCAATTTCCAACCATAATAGATAAACACTAGAAATCGTCTACCACTTCGAAAGCAACAGTGTCAACAATAACCAATAAGGATGTGGCATAGGCATTCGACATGATTTCTGTCTTGTCCATGTTCACCATAAACTTTTCCTGTTGTGACTCATTATTCAAGTAGGTCCGTATAAGTCAAAAAGTGGGTCAAGGATTCAGCGAATCGCTTAATCTCCTATCCGAAAATGTTCTATGTAAACATGCCCGGGCAAATAACAAAAAAAATAAATTCGGCGAGTAACGGACGTCCCCTCGTACCACTGACCGAACTATAAATATATAATTTTGTTATGGGGTCTCATTGATCGATGGATATTTCCCAGTTCTCCGTAACTTTTACGGTTTGATGGAAACTTACACTGCTTGTCACCAGTTGGACGGTTTTTACATCATTCACTTGCACCAAAAGTTAATTTATTATGAGTAAGTAGATATTATATCCACCATTGTTTTGATCACGATTACAAACTCCGACTACGGCTGGTCTTACTGCATATAAACAAGTTCACTCTACAAAAGAACTTCCAAATATTCACATTTCACGCCATTGCCGACGTAATTCACATAACTAATATGTATTATGATCGAGGTCGCGAAGGAGAAATGTGACGCCGCCGCGCCGACCGTTTGATTTATTTAGTAACTTAATCAAACTTCACCCATAATTTTCTACATAAATGAGTAAGAAAGAATGTCTTCATCCAATAATCTAAATCATAATAATCTACCCAGGCGGAATGGAAAAATTGACCAATTTAGGACAAATCCTATCTTTCAATCCATTTAAATCATAACAAAAATTATATTATTTTTATCAGACTCTCAATGAAGGTTATGTTTTTAACTCCTATTTATGTATTACTAATCAACAGATTTTCACGATTTAAAAAAATATACCTATTTATTCAATTATCCAATGCAAATATTTTGGAAAATAAGACCCCTCAACCAAACACTGATTTAATCTGTTTCTTGATTGAATCCTTAATTTTTATGAAGAAATGTTTTCTATTCTAATCTCACTTAATGATCATACTCGTTCTGATTTTATAAAACATGAAAAATGTTTTAAAATTGTGCATGACCTGAAACAGGTTTTCCAACTTAAAATTGATCGATTCGGTTTTGCAATCCATCATGTTTAGTGTTTCATTATGTTCATGAGTTACAAGACGAACGAGGTAATATCGGCTTGTCGGCTAATTAGTTCCGAACACTTGTTAATAATGAATGGGAATATGAATCATCGAAATTGGATTATTATAAGAATAAATCAATATTACATAATGGATAACCTTGATTAACTTATCATGTTGCCCGTAGCAATGCTTGTATTGTGATTGCGTTGCACGTGCAACACCGGAGGGTAGAACAAGAATTGTAAAGATATTGAAGTTTCTTTATTTGCATATAAAAATAATCGTTTATTAATATATAATTTTGAAACAAAAAGTATAAATAATGCCAAGATATTTCTTAATTTTTCCGATATACTTACTTATTTCTCTTAAGTAATTCTGTTTAGGTGCCTACATACCTGCCGCGAAACGCATTTTAATTCTTTATCAAATTACGGGGAATAAAACACTGAATATTATACTTTGACCATATAACATAAACCAAGTTAAAAGTTGAATATAGAAAAGAAACTAAGGTCTCTCGGAAGGACCTAATCATTAATTGAAATTGAAATTTTTTTCTATAACTAGTGGAAGTTATACGTATCCTTTTTATGTATATTCCGGTGCGTTTAATAAGCTAAGATTAAGGCTAGGTTTCGTGTCAGATAAATACCTAAATAGCCCGAACTGCTAATTAGCAAAGCCGGGACTAACCAGCCTTTGTTCCTGGCGACCAATGAACTCGGCCGGGTCAAAACCCCCGCGTTGACTCAAGTAAGTTATGCTATTATTTCGTCCTATTCCTTTTCATGTCTGAACTTTATGTTCGTACATAAAGTGTTTATATGAACCATCGTTGCAATCCTGATCAGCGTTGTATTGTATAACTGTGTCTATATTTATTCTTTAGAGAACATTATAATTATTTGCTTGTCATGCTAAGATTAATCAATCTTATCAAAACAAGGAGTAGTATTTCATTATGATTTTATTAATTAAAAATCATCTTCATGTAGGTATATTTATGTAAATTAAGCTTATTTTAAAAGTTACAACTTGGACAAAAGCAGGCATTAACCACTTCAGATTAGATTTACGCTAATTCATACCTAAAGACTTATAATATGTACATATGTCCGCTAGCGAATTGTTTTGAGACCTGACTTGCCGTAAACATTTTTTAGTGGGTTTTTCTGTGGCGCCGTGGGGAAGGGTGGCCTGGTCCCACTGACACACATAAA
>DWKA01001005.1:0-13739 GCA_018249155.1 Panoquina ocola ocola
ACCCTTATCACTTAGGGGTATGAAAAATAGATGTTGGCCTATTCTCAGACCTACCCGATATGCACACAAAAATTCATGCAGATCGGTTCAGCCGTTTAGGAGGAGTACGGTAACTAACACTGTGACACGGAAATTTTATATATTAGATAATCTCCAGCTGAAAAACGTCTAACTCGCGCTCTACCACTATCAAAATGCTGGGCTTCGGCTGCAGCCGCCTTTTGGATTCGGCAAGCTGCGTTGTGTCGAATAACGTCTAAGTTGGCGCGTTCTGGTGAACTCTCATTCGGGGCTATCCTACCTAATCCTAATGATTGTGCGCGAATACCGAACATTAATTCGGTAGCTGTAAATCCAGTAACTCGAGACCGTGTGCTGTTTAACGCTAATTGAACATTACTAAGTTCATCACGCCATACTTTGTTCGCATCGTTTTCTATGATGGTAAGCAAACTTTTTAGGGTGCGCATAACGCGTTCCACCTGGCCATTAGCTCTAGAAGACCCGGTGGCTATTAGGTGTAGCTCAATGTTGTACTGCTTACAGAAATCTTTAAAGTTCGAACTCCAAATAATGAAAGTTCGTGCTCCAAATAATGAAACCGCATTTTTTAAAGCATTTACCGCACACGCTGCGTCCAAAGACTGGGTGTACTGTAATAAAACGTATTTTGTGAACCCATCTATTATAACTGACGCATATTCCTTGCGGTCGCTTTTACGGCTCAGTTTCCCTGTCAGGTCTATGTGGACAGTGTGCCAAGGTATTGGAATTTTAGGGATAGGATGCTGACGAAGCTGCTGGGAACCCGATTGGCCTTTTGAAGCCGTGCACACTATGCAGGAATTAACAAACTTTCGAACGTTCTTTGCCATTTCCGGAAACCAATACTTTTCATAAATTTTGTCGAGTGTTTTTTCGTACCCTAGATGTTGGATTTCACAGTGCACATGGTTAATAAGGGTCCAAATAAGAGATCGTGGAACAATAGGTAACCAAGAACTGATTTTATTACGCTCAACCTTCCTGTACAGAATGCCATCTCGAACATCATACGTGTGAGACGTAGTCTCGGGCAGTTCATTATTAGAATGCTTGGTTATAAGGTCTACAATCTCGGAGTCTTTTTTTTGCTCAACTTGAAGCCAGCTATCATGAAGCTCTACAAAATTTACAATTCTACGCGATACCAGGGGTTCTAAATCGTTTTTTAGCGGCTCGAATTTAATAGATTTCCTATCACAGGAAGAAGAAATTGGATTTCTCGATAAATAGTCGGCGTGCTCCATGCTGCGCCCTTCTTTATAGACTATGTCGAAATCGTGAGCTTGCAGATATGCCCACCATCGATGGACACGTGGAGAGAGATCAACTTTTGCCTTTGACGCTTTCAGGGAGTTGCAGTCGGTGAAAACTGTAAAGTGTTGACCATACGGATAGTGACGAAAGTTCTCAACAGCGCGCACCACCGCTAACGTTTCCAGTTCATAAGAATGATATCTAGACTCGGTATCGGTGGTGCGGCGGCTAAAATATGCTACAACACGAGGCATACTGTTTTCTCTCTGGATTAAAATAGCTCCATAACCCTCCGAGCTCGCGTCGGTATGGAGTTCAATTGGTATTTCGGGATTGAAGATAGTCAGAACGGGTTCTGAGGTCAAAATACTGATTAATTTTTCATGAACTGCGTTGTGTTTGCTGGACCCAGTGATACGTCCCTTTAATTTAGTGAGCGGGTACAGAGGTCCAGCTAGTGTGGCAAAATTAGGAATGAACCTTCGAAAATATGATGCCAAACCAAGAAATTGCCTGACTTGAGTGGCAGTGGTTGGAGCCGGCGCATCCACAAGAGCTCGAATTTTATGTGGGTTCGGTCTCACTTCGCCGGCTCGAATAACGTACCCGAGGTAATCAGTTTCTTTTTTTAAGAACCTACATTTCCGAATATTGAAAGAGAAGCCCGCTTCCGACAAGGCTTTAAGCACGGCGTCTAAGCGGTGTAACCCTTCGGTTACATTGGACGAAAAACACAACACATCATCCATGTATGCTAGAGCTATGGTGTCACGGAGGGATTTTAGCGCTTTGTTAATGCAGCGTTGATATATAGAGGCTGCGTTTCTCAAGCCGAACGGCATTGCTAGATATTCATATTGTCCGTCCGGCGTTACAAAGGCGGTTCTTTCTATTGAGTCTGGCTCCACTGTAATCTGATGGTACCCGGATGCCATATCTAAGGATGAAAAGTAATGAGCACTACTTAACCTGTCTATCTGCTCGTCGATCCTAGGAAGGGGGTAATGCTCGGGACGAGTATTAGCATTCAGCTCTCTAATAGTCAACGCACATTCTGAGAGTACCATCTTTTTTATTAACTAGAAGAATCGGGCTCGCAAATGGAGAAGAACTTTCGCGTATGACTCCTGCTTCTAAGAGAGATTTGACTTTATCCTTTACAATTTCTTTTTCTATAGGAGATAACCGATACGGGCGTCGCCGTACCGTTTTATGTGCGTCGATTAAATCAATTTTTAGACTACCCGTTGTAACCCGCCTAGTAGGGATACCGTCAATAAAAAAATTATTATACTTTTGCAGAACTTTTATCAATGCGAGTTTTTCCGCTCCCACCAAGTCTGTGTCGATATTGTTAAAGTCAAAATTATTAGAAATTTGACAGGTGTTTATTTCTTTGCATTTGATGAAAGTTAAATGATCACTACTTATTTCGACCCGAACTCCCTGTTCTAGAACATCCCTCCCTATAATTAGCGTTTCCGAAATAGCGTCATCGGGGACGACGTGAAATATAATTGAAAATGGTATATCTTCGATAGTTACCGGACTAAGAATTTGTTTCATGCATTTAACATTATCTCCACCTATTCCCGTTAAATAAACAGTGTCAGTGCATTCAGTACCATTTATTTTCTCGGCAAAGCTATTTTTTACCAAGGAGCAGGCCGATCCGCTATCGACAAGGAACAAAAACGTCTCACCAGATGACGTCGACGGTGTACCTCTCGCTATGCGCCGCGTGCAGAAATGGACGTCCTTGCGTGTGGCCGACTCCGTTGCTGACTTCCTCTCAGGGCAGCCACTGCTAATATGACCCGCTTTCCCGCAGTTGAAACAGGTAACAATTCTTTCCCTTTCTTTTTCCAGCGGTTTCATACTATCGCGACGCTTGCGACACTCTTCTATCTTATGGCCCCGATTTCCGCAAAAGCGACAGCTTCCCATAAATTTATTGTCTATCAAGCGAGATCGCTTAATGTCACCCCCGTGCGGAATGGCTTCTTCATGGCGCCTCTTAAATGAAATACCGCCAAGTACTCTAGATAGCTGGGCCCTCGTCGATATGACGTGTGAATTTAATTCCCTACGTATCATTGAATCTTTTTGCGATAGTACAGAAATAGCCAGTCCGGTGATGACGTCTTCGCTTACATTGAATTTCGGGATCCGTTCAATAATATTCCACAGCCTCATTGCAGCCTCAATTGCGGTTTCACGATTTTCTACTTGAAATTTTATTATTTCATCGAAATAATCCTGCATAAGCATCGGGCGACCGAATTTTGCGAGCAAGACACCTTTTACGTGCGGCCAAGTTAGATCATCAATGCTTAGTTTGGTCAAGCATTTGGCAGCTCGACCTTTAAGAGCGTGCGTTAAAGCTAGTAGTAAATCAGGCCCAATAAGTTTCCGGCTATTCACAATAATTTCAGTTATGTTGCACCAGCCCGTGATGTCTGCATCAGCCTCATCTGGATCAAACTGGATGAGATGTGGTGTAGAAATATTCGTTGTAGTGTTTTGAGTTGCTGTTAGTAACCGTGATAAAATCGCCTCCATGTTGGTTAACAAATTTGGCGTTACAGTGTCTGGTATCGATGGGTCAGCGGTATTATTTGAGATCTCCTCATTACTAAGCCCTCGAGGTCCCACATCTGATGAAGGCAAAACAGTTTCTTCTGAAGGCACATCTGTTTCTCCCGGCGCATATTCCATACTTATTTTCTTTATTATTATGTGGGTAGTGGGTAATCGGGCGAGGAGATTCGGGGTTCTTTAGAATACAACAATACTGAACTAATCCAGAAGGCACTTCTTTAATAATCACAATGTTACAATCACCAAAAAGAATTAACACGAATCACAGTTGCAATTACAGAATTATACTTTGACAATAAACACTATAAACGTTCCACCTAAACACGTGAGGCGCGTGCGCAACGTCCTTCGGTTCCTACACTTAATTACGACTGCTCGTCATGGCCGCCGCCCCAGTGTTCGGTGTTACGTCATTTGTCAAATCCGATAGTCCATAGACGAATGATTAAAAAGTTAATAAAGACAAAACTCGTTCCCCGCTCGTCGTCGCGCCGTCACGGCCAACCCTGACTGTCGCACGTCCTCGTGCGTCACTCTCGTGTGTCGTCCCGTGGGTCACCTGTAACACCAATTCATTGGTACTTGCTCGACTATTCCTGACATTAGTGTGATGTCCCTACCCTATTGCACTGCTTATGTTACATGTACGGGATACCTAGGATAAGACTTGAAGCTAGTAAGTAGAACAGTGTGGATCGGGTGCGGAGCCCTATCGACCAGCAACACAGGGCGTGGACTGGGTGCGCAGCCCTATCGACCAAACGAACAAGGCGTGAACCGGGCGCGCAGCCCTGTCAACCAACCGAACAAGGTGTGGATCGGGCGCGGAGCCCTTTTCGACCAGCCGAACAAGACGTGGACCGGGCGCGCAGCCCTTTCGACCAATCCGAACAAGGCGTGGACCGGGCGCGGAGCCCCTTTCGACCAGCCGAACAAGGCGTGGACCGGGCGCGGAGCCCGTTCCATCAGCCGAACAAGGCGTGGACCGGGCGCGAAACCCTTTCGACCAGCCGACTAACATTACATGACTTGGACCGGGCGTACTAGACCCCTTTGACCAGTCAGACGACACTGCATGACGTGGACCGGGCGTACTAGGCTCCTTTGACCAGTCAGACGACACTACATGACGTGGACCGGGCGTACTAGGCCCTTTCGACCAGTCAGACGACACCACATGACGTGGACCGGGCGTACTAGGCCCTTTCGACCAGTCAGACGACACCACATGACGTGGACCGGGCGTACTGGGCCCATTCGACCAGTCAGACAACACTACATGACGTGGAACAAGCACACTAAGCTTCTTTAACCAGCCCTACTCCGCAACACAACGTGGCTTAGGCAGTGAGAGATTATGTGGTTTTACAGTTGAAGGTTCAATTTAGCAGTATTTTCGATCAATAAAGCTACAAGAACAAATAAAACTATCTTTATAGTGAGGTGTGACATGGAGGACCATATTATCACGTTCTCATCTACCTTCAACTTTATCGTAGTTTAGATTAATAAGCACTATTGTCACGAATGTACGTGACCATGTTAGTATAAAATACGATAATAAAGTGAACATGGGAGAGACACTCCTTAGACACCTAACCCGCGGTTGGTCTTTTATTCTCGGAGATCCTCTCTCCGAGACCGCCCTCTCCATGGCTCCGGCATAGCCATGCCCTACCAGCTCTACGTAATACGACCTGGCTCCCACATCTCATGGCGACCCTGTGACGCCACATCACATAAAAACTATAAACCAACGATCCCTTTTCATACGGATCTCTATGGAATTTAGAAACATACTTTTCATGGAACAGATATTCATATATTCACAACAGATATTCATGGAAATGTTTTTATTAATAACTTCTCATTATATTCAAAGGCTTTCGAGGTAAGCAAAGTAATGTTTTGTGAGTAATGAATAATACTATTTGACTTAATTAATTTGCTGATGATCGAGTGAACAGTAATATAAAATAAATAAAAATGATTCCTTTAACAAACTTGGGGCAAGAGACTTAGTTATAAAGCAAGTTCTATATTCTTGCTTAATATACCACGTTCATGATTTGATATCACCTCACCCCCGGTAGTCTATCCACTCTTATCGGCTACTTAAACGAAATTGACAGTTAGAAATAGTTGACAGTTTAGAAATAGTTGACAGTTCAGAAACAGTTGACAGTTCCGAAATATTGCTACCATCGTTCTACGAGAAACCTAATTTGAATGCCAAAAGAATTTCAATTGTATAAAAGTGGGTTCTAGTCGGAAAAAGTCGCAGAGCTTAACAGTTTGTCCAAACATGAGCTCTGGAACACTTGACCGCAGCAAAAGTGCAAAAAACAGCCCTTTTAGCGGCAACTCTTTTGAACGCTGGCAACATTACGATCTGCCATTTTGACTCAACGAAACGGAATAATTTAATAGAGTGACGGCTTTGAGCCTCGGCCCGTTCCGTTGCTTAACTTGAATTTTTATTTTTATTTATTACTGGCTCGTAGTCGTGATTTTATGGGTTTTAAGCGCAGGTTTTAAGACATGTGGTGAATTTAATCAGGATTTACTCACAACATGTTTCGAAATTTAAAATGTTCCCTCTTGTCTGTGAATATTTGGTTTTTAAGTTTTTCATTGCTTTTATGGGAAATAATGATGTTTTTGTATGATTTGATTCCGTTTTCAATGCATGGTTATTTTTTTTATTCAGTGATAACTCTTTATTCGGAATATGATTTATCCTTAATGATGGTCTTACAACTTTGATATCGTATAAGTTGGTTACGAACCCTACAATCTGCATTGGAGACTCCAATTTGGAGTAGCGCTGTCAAGTGTGCTCTGGGCCTGCTCAGTCATGTGAAGAAATCCGTACCCGTAATGTGCCATCAATGACTTCGAGTCAATGGATCGATTCCCTGTTTACGTCTAAAATTAAACTTCCAATAAATATGGAAATATTATTAAAATCGTGTATAATTTTGTTGCCGTCGATTTCATTTCACGTTCACGTGAATGAGATTTTTACCGATGCGTTTGAATCGGAACTTTGATGGAGTTAAAGCAATTGAATGTTGCGATTGACGATTTTACGCGCTGATTCTATTTGTTACGTTGATTTCATTTCTGCCTTTAAATGGCATCGAGGCTATAGTGCTTGATGCTATGAACTGGAAATGTGTTTTTCCTTTAATTTTGCATCAATTGGAGTTAAAAGAATTGACTTTGTATCTTTGGAGACAATCAAAACCATTATTTATGTTATACATAGGTAAGTGACCATCAGGTAAACCATCACTAAATGCATAAACAATATGTAATCAATTTAATAGTGAGTCAATAACACAGATATGCACGTTAGGATCAGTTATTACTTCTATGTAGCAATGATTTAACAGCATTGTATAACAGAAAATCAAGGATTAATGTTGAGATAATTCCACAATACCCCAAACAAGTCCATCATTCTATCCCTGACAAAACGTTAGCAAATACAAATGGCTTAGGATGGCAGATATCAAGGCATCATACATCAAACCTCGCATCTCTTTCACGTCTCCCGATCCATCACAGTCCCAGCAAGTTATGTGCTGCATACGTCACACTGAGAACTGATACAACGCCTATTGTTGAATTCCCTGCGGCTCCTGATTGATCATTGATGACGAGTTATAGTTGCAATGTTTAGGCTAGAATTTCTGTACTAGGAAAAATAGGTTTCAAATGTTTTTGGAACTCAATTCCATGATGTGGTTATTGATTGATGGCAGGATTTAAATAAAGCCTAATCTATTGTAAATCATCTACCTGATGTATACCTGATGATTAAGATCCGATTAAGATCAAGTTACACCAAAACATCTGTTACTACTGTCATCGTACGGGGATACTTCAAAGGACTAGGCAAAGCACGTATGTCGAAGCTAAACGCACATGGCCTGACGAGTGACAATTACCCCCTTTGTTAGTGTACATAACATAATGTATGTATTGTATGTGTCTACTCAATAGATACTATTACTATACCTACTAAGCTAAAAGAACAACTTTACTAATAATAATAGATCTTTATTGCCACACTCATACATTTCAATAACAATTTAACAAAATAAAATTAAAAAAGACAAACAAGTTTACTCTAAACCGCTCCAATAGGTACAATAAAATCAATATTATCTTAATAACAATTAATTTACGCAAACAACGCCTGGATTTTTCATGTTCGTCTTACTATATTCGTTACATAATCTTACATCTATACGTTGCGCAGAGTAACTGATATAAATATCGTAAGTATCTCAATCGACGCCATTCCTCAAACCTCGCATCTTTCTTCTCGCGATCCATCAAAGTCTCAGTAAGTTATAGGCTGCATACGTCACGCTGACAACTGATGCGAGGAGCTCTTGGATTCCTGTAACGTTCCGGTTGATAAGCGGTGACACGAAGATATTCGCAAGTTAGCCTTAGAGTTTGGTAGAATTTCTTTGTTCTTGACGTAATAGTGAGGATATTTCCTGAGGATCTAAGATCCGAACCTAAATTGAACTTCGCTGAGCTGATAAAGTATGTAGTAGAATTTACCAGAAGTCAGTAACCTCCAATATGACTACTTAGCACTTTTAATATTATCCCTGCCGATGAAGCTAAGTTCCATAATATTTAACAAATATTTATTTTGTTCATGTCACCTACAATACAATCAACTGATAGATACTTATTCATAATGTAACAGTCGTATAGTTCCATGTAGCTACATGTAAAATTATGTCAGATATTACGGCCGCTTAGTTGACGTCATATTTTTTTGCTGCTTACGGGTAAGCAGATATTATTGAACTCGTTCTTGGGCAGATATTTTTGCTAATCTCCCCAGTCTTATATTTATGCTTGTGACTGTACGCCAGCATTCTTTGGACTCAAGGGTTAGATAGATTCAATGATTTCCACGTCACACAGTCTTAACCATTACTACATCACATGTTGAAACTCATAATCGTACAATGACGTACATCCAACACCGTTTACAGAATGAAAGTTCGTCGCTCCACGCCATTTATCACTCACCTTGAATCTTTCCCCGTCACATCGGTGATCCATCATGGTTGTTCTCAGCCGTGGACCGCCTATAGTCCGCCCTAAGCTTTATGACGGAATGCCACTGTAAACATTTTCCGGGTCTCCAAATATTATGTCACACGCATCCTTGTAATTTTTGAAGGGACACTTTTAAGTCGTAGTAATAGTACTAGTAGTAAAAATTGCAGGTCGTGACAGATGAGAATATCGAAGTGTTAGTAATAGTAGCTCTGTAGCGCAATTTCTTGAAATATCGTCAAACTTTGAAGTAACTTTGTTGTTGTACTGTTTTTTGTTAACCTAAATTAATCTTGCGTTACTGATTTGACGAACAGTTACATTTTAGCACATCTTGACGAATAGCACTTACATGAACATGAGTTATTGGAGAGGGGTTCGGAGGGGGAAGGGAAAGTGCGGGGAGGGCAAATCTCGTTGCACCGCGCAACACCTCTTTCGTACTCCACGCGCCGTGAATTCCATTTTTCCGAATCGTGTTTGCTCCGACCTATATGTATTTTAAAGGTAACATGATTTGATAAAAACGGTACTGACTATGAATATGAATAACTAAAGGAAATGTTATTTTTTTTGATCCCATGAAGATAAAAGATACTGTTATATCTTCATTACACAAAATGCTTTATTTATTTTGCCTCTAATACAATTTCAATATCCCGCAAAGAGGCTTATTTCAAATACATTTGAAACTAGAACCAGAAAAGAGTATATTACAAGTTTAAGACCAGTGTAGAGTTCCGTACAATGTTATTTCTTATCTTGCTAACCCTTAATATGAGTAGTAATTTATATTTGATTGAATAAAGTTTCTTTAAATAGATTCCTTGATCAGAAAATAGTATTTAGAGACCCTTAATATATATATTTTTTTTCATTTTAAGATGACATTTTCGGTGAACGATAATCTTATTGCGTTATGAAGAAATATCTTAGATATATTATTATCTGTACCTGAATTGGAAGATTTCTGATAAATATGTCAACTTACAATTTACTGCCAAATTATCACTTTGCAGTGAATCAGCCACTATCAAAATTAAGGTTAAGTTTTAAATATTTCATAATATTTTCCTTTAAATGAACTACTAGTTTATTACACTCCTTTAAATCCTTGTCTCGACTAACGGTGGTGAGGCCAGTCATTAGTCAACCTGTCTATAATACCTCAGTGTCGCCGCAGTTAAAGCTCCAAGTGAAATAACGTTGGTACAATGGGACCGAGGACGAATTACGCACCTATATTACTGTCACAAAACAGATTTTGTCCTCTGTTGCTTTGTGTAGAACAATAAACGACTTTGAAATTAAATTCAACGTAGTCTATGAGTATACTAAGATTATAGGAGGAAAGATTTGATGAATAGGCTCCGGAACTACAGGACAGATTTAATTGAAATTTGGCATGGAGATACTTTGAGACCCGAGAAAGGATATAATATAGTTTTTGATCCCGCAAATAGAGCGAGTATGCTAGTAATTGATAAAATGTTTAAGTACGGTGGTGTGATGTGTTCTTCTATCATTGTGTCCAAGCCAATGTGTCGTACCAAATCTAAGTCAAATTATCAAAGTTTTCTACAATGCTAACGTTTATAGATATAAAAAGCAAGTTCTTATCATCAGGCTTTTATTTTGTTGTTGTAGACTCATCATCATCATTATTATTACAACCTATAATTGTCCCATTTCTGGCCTCAGGTCTCCTCTCACAGTGTGAGGAGTACACTCTAAAGTCCACCACGCTGGCCAAGTGAGCCAACATTTGTATTATATCCATATTGTAGACTATTTAATTTTGAATGCAAGATATTAATTTGTATTTTTATCATAGGGATATTAACAATAAATACTGAAACAACACACAACACATCTGACAATAATGGGACCAATAATTTCAGCTATACTCACAACAGATTATGTTTATTGCAAAGATTATTTTCTAATAAATATAAGCAAAAACACGGCTTACCGCTAATATAATATTAAAAACATCCAACTTCTTAAAAATATTAACTCTTACATAAGTGGCACTTCACAAAACGAAGACTTTGTTGACAGATTCGGCATAAGCACATAAATAACAAAGGCTTGACCCAGTTCCCAGGCCTTGATCCATCGCTCGCTGTAATAAATTGTTCCTAACAAGAGCGTCAAAAAATCGGAAAACATTTTTCTATCAGATTATAAATGATAGCAAGCATCGCATGCACATCAAGCTTGGCGCTGGATGGGGACGCGGGAATTGTTTTCTTTGGAAAATCTTTATCCGAACTTTTACAATGACTAGATTTTCTTTTGGTTTTCTCCAAAAAGATTTTGATGTCGTTAGCAGCGATTTCTGTTTTATTATTGTTAAGGCCCATTGCTTGGATTTAGAAGCAGCCGTAACTACATTGTCCATCTTATACTTTATCACGTTTATTGCATCATATTAATATAACATGCATAATCTGAAAATCTGCAAAATATTTCACAAATCGCATCAATGTACCAGTGTATCAGTGGGAGTTTACATCGAAAACAAAGACTATAGAGACTATAGAAACTTTCAATACAAAACGATGCAAACACTTAAATCAATGAAATATTTTTTCATGACTATTTTACCCCACTGAATAAATAAAACGATGTGTATTCCCAAAAAATATGGAAACAATTTATTTACAACCATACAATATCCAAATAAAACCACAGAAATATGATGTCAGTTATACAGCAATAGTTTCGCTATGGTTATGTTAGAATAACAGGTTTTCATAATAATATTAATGTTTTTTCAATAAATTCTGTGTATCAAAATACCTATATTTTTTTTCTCCCTAACGCTGTTATTTAAAACAAGTATCTGATATAATATATCTCTATTATTTCTTGTTTCTAAAACTAATGTAAGTTTGGATGAAATACATTCTAGAATAAATCAAAAATAAGTTACCGAAATCCGCTGGACGGCAGTTCTCAAATATTCTAGTAACGCTTAAAGTTAAGCTAAGTAGATGCCGACTACCTCCACTATGGATAACCCACTTATCAACTCCTAATTTAATGCAAAACTATCGAATATGTTCCATATTCCAAAGTAGTACGTACATCATATCGTCGAGTACATTAAACATAGAGTACTCTATTAACAGAAGTTCAGGTGGAATAAATGTAATATTTTATTTATTTCATTCATCAATTAACTCATCTATCAGCCTATTATCTAGTAGGTACCTTTTTCCTTCTTCTTCAGGTCCTACACTCTATATTCTTCTCTTCTCATTTCTTTTTACCATGTTGTGGCCAATCCATTTCTATTTCAGCCAGCTTATTCTTTAAGTTTTGTTGGTTACCCTCTATCGTCTAAAGATCTCATAATTTTTGATTCAATTACATAGATAAATAACGAGCATAGCTTCATAGCTCGCTGCTTTTATTTTTAGGCTACTTATTTTAAGTTACAAACTTGAATTTAAGACCAATTTTACCAGCAATCAACGACGAAGCAATAAAGCAGAGTACGGCTTGGTAGTCTTTATTAACTGAGAGAGTCACGCGCCTTCCAAGAGGTTGCTAATTGCTTTAATCCAATCCATGAGCATAAAAGCGTCGCTAATGAAATGCCAGCCAAGATGAAACAAAAAATCTTCTTAACTACCTCTTGAACTGCATAACTCGGACACGTAAAACACAATGCAAGTACTTCCGAGTTTTCTTTGCTTGATTTCATAATTAAGTTTCGTAATAGTTACATGAAAATAAATATTTTAGAGACGTTTGCTGTAGATATTGTTTTAGATGTTGGGTGGTCCTTTACTGAATATGAATTCAAAACGTTTTTAGATACTCAGCGGAGGAAACTACAGAATCTAGTTGAAATAAATTACAGAACTTCAAAATTGAATTTTATATAATTAACATAAAGTTCAAAATTGTTTCATGCTCGATCAAAATGTTTGCACCCCAGAGACAAAACTTGTTTCACCAGGGAGTTTTCCTTCCTTTTCCATGCGAATGCTGACGGAAAATGATGAGTGAGAGTATTAGAAAAGGACGGAGCACTCCCTTAAGAACATTTTATCGGACTGGATTTTCGCACTGGAAATCAGCATATTCAACTTGAATATTAAGTTCAAAGGAATTAATTTTCAAAGCAAAACTAAATTATGAAAAGATTTAAATAATGAAATAAAAAGACATGGTGAACCGTGAAAAGTTGACCTCGTTTTTGATGAAGTTGAAGAAGTTCTGTCGTTGTTTTTACTTTGCTGCACAAGTTTGCGTAGCCTGGCCACCTGAGTACAAAAATCTCAAAGAGGTTACATGTTAATTATGTGCTTCACTTTTGAATGGGATATTATTTTAAGGCATATTTATAAAAAAAGTGATCCAAAAATACCCTAACTTTATACGAGTAAGTAGGTTTGTACAATGTGCATACTATATTTTTCCCGAAGCGAAGCGAGGGCAGGAAGCTAGTGTAGCAGTAAAATGCATATTTATTGAATGACCAACAGCAAAAAGGAAATATATAAACTCGTTGATACAGAAATATTAATTAAAAATCTAACAATCTAAGTAGTACGTAAGAATTTAGGATGACAAAACTATCAACACGTTGTAAAATGATATTAGTTATAATGGAAACTAAACCGTAAGCGATTAAATTAGTATTAGTCGGATTCAAAATTCCGAAAGCATTTATCTGTCTTCGTTGGTTGTATTAAAATTGTGTCTCTATACAGTGTCTTTACTCT
>DWKA01001006.1:0-13734 GCA_018249155.1 Panoquina ocola ocola
TAAATGAACAAATTAGAGGTGACATAACAAAATTGCAAAGAAAACATACTGTAACAAGCTTACTTTAAAGTAAGAATGCTTATAAAGAGCTCATGGTACGGGCCCTGCAGGGCCCTACTTTAGATTCTGTGGTTAGATTAGTATTTTATGCTACTTTGCAATGGCTTTAGAGCAAGTTTGTGTGTGTTCACAGGTAAAAAGTCACTGAGCGACATTCATAGTGTCGATATCGTGTGTACCGTGAACAGACAGACGGAATATCCCGAAATGTTGCGTCTAGCAGCATTTATAAGCATTAAATTTATAGATATAAAGGTATATGAATTAATTGTTAATATTTTATATTCTGGACACTAGATAGCCAACAAGGGAGCAGAAAAATCTGGTGAATGAGAAGAGGTCAGTGTTGGTGAGACTACGAGTGGTGGTACCACCACCAAATCGCACGAGTCTCGTTCCTACCTATGGCCGCGAATAAACTAGGATTACAACCTTTACAACTTACAAGTCTTTTAACTTAATTAAAAAGAGATCGAGCAAGCGGGACCGTTCGCCATAGACCATAGACATATCCGTTATTCAGCATAGTGCACCAAAAATAGGGAGGGATTGCAGTCAACAAGATAGGAAAAAAACCCGTTAGCCTACGTTATCATTGCTATCACTTATCAATAAGCCAAGGAAGCGGTCAGTTTTTGTTGTTAATGTTACACCCAATACGAGTAGGATACTCCGTTTCAACGATTTTGCGGGAAAAGTAAACAATCTTAGAGTATTTTTACAATTTTTATGAAATGAATAAAAAGTATAGCAAACGTTGTTTACTTTTTCTTGCAAGACCGTTGAAAAGGAGTAAAGAAAGGAAGAGAAAAGGGGTAAACTTAGGTAGGTAATGTAGGTACCATTTTAAATATTTTAAACAGTTAAAAAAGATAACTCTTTTTTAGAACTTATGTTTTCGAAAATAACTTTTTTAATTTCACCATATTTATTACTACCGTCGGACTTCGTAAGACTATGATAATTATAATTAGCAAGCTTCCTTTATATTTAAATGCTTAGATGACGAGGGTAGTTACTGTTAACAAAGACAAATGAAGACCCAAATACATATCTACCTAACTCATCTTAACATTTTACTAAATACATGACTAAATAATAATGACATTACGAGTATATTAACTGCAAAATATAAAAATTTTATCTTTTCGTTTCAATTATTATTTTGTCTCAACCATATGGATGGACACTTAAAGTTAAAGCTATTTAAATATATTTCATGATAAAAACACAGAACACTATCAACACTCAACATAGTTTTAAATTTTAACGTACTTTTATTATACGTGACTATACGTATAGTACACGCAGAGATTCAAAGCTACTTGTGTTTTTGAAATCTACAAACGAAACTGGATCTCTTACCTTTTATTTTTTGCTGCTTTTAAAATAACTTTACATCTGCGGATAAGTCTTGAATTACTACTATGTTACTGCTATGGGCCGATTTATTCACAAAATATATTTGACGAATATGAATGAACGTGGCTAAATTGAATTAATAAACGTGTACGCACGAGGCAACAGTAGTGTAGAGCAAAAGTAAAAATATTTAATTCACACACATGGAACAGATGATGCAGGCGGCATGAGTTGAGCAGCGTTCATTTGCCGGTCACGTCAGACGCCGGTTTTGCTTGCTGCCGTTTTCGGCTTGTCATCTCTTTCTTTCCTTTGTTATACCAGGTGGAGCAACAAAGATGGGTGATATGGACTTAAACCGGCACTATTGTTTACTCAGTCTATATATTTTGCATCTCTTTCCTTTAACAGTTATAATCCGAGTCGAATGATTAAATTGAATCGCGCAAGCAAAACACGAATCAGGAATGATACATAATCGAGTGAATAATCTTATTAAAGTGTGTGAGTTGCGATCAATTAATACGTATAATATGAATTGGCTTGGTTAAATACGATTTATAATTAATTGAGCAGCCAGTCAGTAAACAAAGAGAGCTTAGTTACGTATTTTTATAAGTTTTGAATACGTAAAGAATGGTAGGTATCTATCAAACAATATATTATTTATATATATGGTTTAGTTATTATTATATTCGCGAATTTAGGAGTATTTTAATGAGTGACAGAATCGATCACCTCACACTAATGTAACTTCACTAACAAGTTATAATGAAAATATTTGATCACTGGTAGTTCGTTTCCTATTCGAGTCTCGTGCAAAATTCGAGATAGTCCATGACTCGAATCGTAAACCAACTGTCAAACTAATAGTCAACAAATAACTCACTTCAGTTCAGTCAGTTCAGTTCAATCATTCTAGGTTCATTTGTGTGGGTGATCGTTGGACACGTTTACAATCGCAGCAAATTCGTTACGTAGGTATGTAACAAGTTAAGTTCAACATTTTATTTTTTTCTATATTAAACTTACCTTGTTATTATTGATTAACGACTATTATTCTCCACGACAGAAGTTTGAAATGGCCCGAAGAAACGCAAGACAGTTACTTCAGTATATTTCGGAATATAGTCACACACCAGCTAGAAACTGTAAGTGCTAACATTAAACAATTTATTTATAATTTAATGAATTGTGACAGAAAACTATGTACAATACTAAATATTATTAATAAAAAATATATACCTTCAAGTGAATAATCACGTGACTTTAACTATGTAAAATTTTAATGATTATCAGTTTTAATGGCATTTTAAATACTAATTAAACTTATGCCTTAGATTATTTTAATTTAAGAGTAATACTAAGTAATTTAAAAGTAATTTAATATACTAACAAAATTAAAAAAATACTCATGACAACTTTTATTTTACAGTACCTTCTTTTTTAAAATATTTTTTTATCTATGCAACTTTTTTTTACATAGTATTTTACTAAATAGTTTTGCATAATTATTATATTATAGATCTAATAATATGTTATTACAACCAGATGGAACTGGCAAAAGAGTGGTGGCATCGAAGCCCATCGTTGAAATGGACGGTGATGAAATGACTCGCATTATTTGGGAAAAAATTAAGGAGAAACTTATCTTTCCTTATGTCAAGGTAATGTTACACTTTTAAATATTGACTACATAATTAATTCTATCTTGCCACAGTGACCATGTTCATACGTTTTTTGATTATATTAGTAAAATAATGATGTATATCAAAACAAAACTATCCATACTTACATACATACTCACAATTAACTGATCATTGTTGTGTATAAACAGTGGTAACTCCCCGTTTGATAAACACTATTACATATAAAAGTTTTAAGTAACAGTTCCACAGCGACTGTTTTAATTTTTACTAATAATAGGGTCTAATTTCCCTCTGGATAAATTTGCATGTGAAGCAATAAAAAGACATCTTGATAGTAGGTGCCAACATGGGTATATCCAGCTTCTGGTATGGGGGGGCAGGGGAATTCAGATTATTTTAGGCTAGCCAGGGAAGGGGCAGGGAGGTGGGATAGTTTGTTATTTTTTTTAATCAAGGAGGGGCTAAGGCATAGATATAATAAGATTAATAAGCACTTTTATGGACTTTGTTGCATACAAATAGATGTTCAAGTTTCAATTGCCCCCCTACCCCTCCTTCGGCATCCCCATGATTGCCAAGTATGTTGAAAATGGCTGTAAGTCAAATTTTAAAATACTTGGAAGTAAGTGAAAAGGTGTTATGTAAGTGAGGAATGTTTTATGCACCATGATGTTATGAATGTTTAGTTGTTGGCTCTGGTCTCTCATGTTTAATATACATTAATTGGTACAATTATCTACAGCTCACCATTTGTTTATCAGGGTTGTCACTTCACATTCACATTGAGATGACTTTGGTCTATGGATATTACAAGAAGTAATCATGTGCCTGGTACTGGTTCATATTTATCATTTTATTAGCTTGAACATGAACTAATTTGAATTTAATTAATTATGTAGCTTTGCACCTCTATTCTATTTATAAGGCTATTAAATAGTAGTGACTTTATTATTGGTTGCATTTAATTAGTTTTTCCTTGGTGACAAAATCCATTCCATTCCATCCATAGTTGGTAATAGAGCTATGTGTGTTATTTTGTAGTATTTAAAGATAATATTAAAATACATATTATTATTCTGGGGTTGAAAAGAACCCCTTATGGAGATATTACACCAATGATCAAGACCCATTTCAAATTTCAATGGGGGGCCCCTGAATGACAACATTTAATGTGTAGGTATTTAGGGTCAAATGTACTCAAGAGAGCAGCAAAGTTTATTTAGTGGCTATCAAAATTTTAAATTTAAGTTATTCATCATATAAAAAGCTTGCGAGTGCCACTGTGCCACAATGCAATTGTGCATTAAGTTGCATTATATTAAAGATTTTATCAACCCAAAAAAAATGATAGGTATGTATTATCCTCAAATCAATCAAATTAAATACATTTATTTTCATTCAAATTGTCTTGATTGCACAAATTCTGGCGGCTTGATTGATTACGGCGATGTGTGATAAAAATGTCATACCTAACTTATTTTTAAAATTATTAGGTACTAGCTGCCCGCCCTCGCTTCGCGTCGGGAAACATACTATTAACGGGTGAAAATTTAGGGTTGTATGTATTTTTTAATGCCACACTATAAAAAAATAAAAACAAAAAATTTTAAAAAAGTTTTAAGTGTGAACCCTTATCACTTAGGGGTATGAAAAATAGATGTTGGCCTATTCTCAAACCTACCCTATATGTACACAAAATTTCATACAAATCGGTTCAGCCGTTGAGGAGGAGTACGGTAACTAACACTGTGACACGGAAATTTTATATATTAGATATTGTAAGCAAACTTTTATTGGTTTTTATAATTACTGTCTCAATTAATTATAGTACTTATTTAAGTTGTTATATATGGATTTTATACAGGTAGTTAAAATACACGCATTATGCTCAATTTTCATTGTAGTAACTTACGGCGATCCCACCAAAAAAAATAATTTTAATGTTATAAAACATATCTAACGATGGTTAAATTACACCTATAAATAAAAAAAATATAATAAACTCCTTTCAAAAAAAAAACCACAGTACTATCAGAAAACTATCAGAAAAACCGCTGACAGACAAACTCGTAATAAAAAATCTTGTGTAAGTCTCTACTTATCTGTGCTTATAAACTGGGCCGCGCCGCAGCGGCGGATTACCGCCTGAACTATACTCGAGAGGCTTGAGTCCACTCGGTGGATGTGCTGACTCAGTCAGCCAGCTCTCAGCGGCCATCGGATAAGCTGCACTATTTGCTGACTCTCAACACTCGGCTGTATAATAGTCAATAGATCATTTCAGTAGGTCATTGAGCGATATAACAAAGTTTTAACGTGACAGGGAATCGGAGTTTAACTTTAAAGACATGGTGTTGTCAATTTTATGTCGCCAATAAATGTTTTAGGAGCATTGAGTAAACAACAAAATGTCAATGATTTTCTTTGTGTATTTTGCAAGTCTCTTCATGTACCTACCTTTTATCCGCCGCAGAAAAAGCATCAATTAAAAATAATAAAACTTAGCGACAGAAATATCAAAGTGCATATTTAACATGAATTAAACAAAGTATCTATTGTATTATAATGTGATTATAACAGTACAAAGCTATATTAGAATCCGACAGGTGGCGCTGTAGTTAAGTTGTTGACATATTTCAGAAAAGCGTAATTTTCAGAATACAACTAACAAGCTAGGCAGTTACTTTACAAGTAACTTTGTTTAGTTTTTTTTTTTGTGTAAGACTGATGTTAAAACCTTACATACTCCCGCTATTTGACACAGGAATAAGTTTGTTGGTTAAACAAAACATAACTTCATCCCCTAACCAAACGAACGATACACTTATAAGTAGGTGTACTGGCTGTAGCGGGGCGCATGCGCGAACCAAAATCGATAGAACCTCAAGGGCCAGCGACAGTCCACTGTCAATACTGGAACCAAACGCACCATGCGCTTACGGACCTTGCTCATAATTTCAACATGGTTTATCTTCGTCAACGCGAATTTGGAAGGTCCGTTTCTCTTCTTCGGACCGAACCTCCTAAATAGGTATCGTCGACCGGCCCTCAATTACTTAGACCAGGATGACCTGATGAAGATATACGCGGATCAGCCCGCGATCGTGGTGTTCAATAATCAGGACTCAGTGCCGCTCTCTAGCGGGAACTTCCCGCGGCTGAGGAAAATGCTGGAAGGCCAGGCCACCCTGGTCCTGCCGCAAGACTTCCTGGACGTGCATCCCGATTACATCAGCAATGAGACCCAGGTAGAGTATTAGTAATGCTTTGTTCTTTACTAAGATAGTGGTCCTAATTATTTCATTATTAGGACAAAATGGATCACGAGTCATAAATTAGATTTTTAACTTTTGTTATATTTAGGAAAAAATCACGAGAATTACTTCGAACTTTCACTGACATATTCAGAATCACAGCTTCTCTGATAAATCTATTATGTACGAATAATCACTTAGCAGACCGATCCTCTGTTAAAGTAGGTATAAATTATAGCTGGGACCGAAAGTGGAACCATTGGTCACAAGATTCACCAATATATTTTTGTAATTAGGTACTTATCTACGTTTCATTACACGTTTCATAACATTTATTTTATAGTATTCGAGTCATTCGGAGTACTGTTTCTAATTTCTATTAACATTCCGCCAGCTAATAATTGCTAATGACTCGACACGCCTGAAATAGCTGTTGTGATGTGACGCTGTTTTAACGCCTGCTATCATTGAATAGCAATGATTTACTTCAACGTATTTTTATATTCAGGCGTTTCAGCAGACATCACTTGTTTGAGATTTGTTTATGAAATACGTAAATTACACTCTTACGGAATGTATAAAAATGTTATGTACCTACTTGATGATAAAAAATACGTATGGTGTGTGATTGTTACTGTAAGTATTGCATGGTAAATTCGACTTTATTTAGAAAATATGTCGTAAGAAAGTTAAATACGCAGAATAATAGAATAATTAAATAATTAAATAGTACCTAATTACTCCTTTCCTACGAAGTTTAACGCTTTACAGTAGTAGGGAGGCAATATTCGACTCTCCTTAGCGAATCAAATAAATCTGTATACATATATAAAACTCTTGCGTTACTGAGTGACTGAAGGACAACGCACAGCCGAAAACACACATATAACACTATTTATCTGTTACATAAATATTTGCCCCAGCCAGGTATTAATCCCGGGACTTCTATCTTCGCAAGTAGGTTCACTACCAACTAAGCTACGGGATCTACAATGAAAATTAACCAGCTTCAGCAATATTATTGGTGTTCCAGGTGCTGATGCTGCAGGGCCCGTGGTCGGAGCGCGACGCCCAGATGACGGAGACCTTCGCGCGCCTGCAGGACATCTACGGCCCGGGACACGTTCTCGGGATCTTGGGTAATTGGTTTTTATTACACGAATTACGAATTGTAATAACGTTGAGTTGTAGCTGATATAGACAGGGGACTGTGATAAGCCTGGACGATCAGGCATGAATGACCAGCGCATCATAATATCGTTTTATTAGTTATTTTGATTATTATGAGGCCCTTCCAGCTTATGACATCGCCAGACTATGATGTCTATATTAAATTTTTGATTGTAATTTCAAACACGAAATGTCTTGCTGCTTAATATTTCATTTAAAAGTAATACCAGCAATGAATCAGGCATTTTCTTTAAATAAGAAACAGAAAGCTAAACCCCTTAAGTGTCTACGACGCGTAAGTGCGTTTTTAATAGCTTAACGCGATTAATAGCATCAACTGTTGTAGGTATTAACATACTAAGACAGTGTGAGATCTACCAACTCTGTACTGTAAATTTCCACCTAAAACTTTTATTAGTCTTACTATTAAACTTACTCTTTCAGGCAACTCAGTGTCGGCAGCCCCGCAGGCGGAGTACGCGGAGGGCGAGTGGGCGCGCGTGCGGCGCGAGGCGGAGCCCGAGCCCAGCTCCACGCCCGCGCCCGAGGACAAGCCCGCACGCGCCGTGCAGCCCTACGCACTGTACAATGCCACTGGTCAGTTAGCTGCGCAAGTAACTTGGCAAGATGTAGAAAGAGACATTAGATGTGCAGAAATCGTTTTGCTATGCTTTTTGTTGTGCGCTTCTAACTGTCTCTTTTCGATTCTTGCCAAGTACCTCGCCCATGACAATAGAGGGTTTAAAATATTTAATGTTAAACCTTAAAAACAAGTAGTACAATGGCATCAACTCATTAACGGTCTACTACAGTGCACGGGTTTCTCCCCGTAACCGAGGAGGCTTAGAGCATACACCACCACGCTGCTCTAGTGCAAATTGGTGGAGGGGTTAGAGGCCAATCCAAGTGTCGGTAATTTTTAAACCGCCCAAAGGCCTTCCGACACGCTTAACGACTGCTATCTAATGATAACAATCGAGACCGACGGCTTAACGTGCCATCCGAAGCACGGAAGCGCTCAAGAAATTTTTGCCGTTAGGAGCCACCCACCCATCCAAAAATAGTAGAATAGGTGGGCTTAATCTTGAGCTTGAGCCGATTTTAATGTATTATTTGCAAGAACTACATCTGAATGAAGTTAAATCGGAATTAAATATCGGTCCAACGGCCTACTATTAAGCGTGACTGAGGACTAAAGCATAATCCACCACGCTGCCCCAATGTTGGTGTAAAATAACCGTAAGGTGCAACGGGTTTTCATTAAATAAACGTACTCCTTGCAAGGGATTAATCATGCAGTTGCAATATTTGATTTGTTATTGCGAATTTATGCGGGTACTTTCATAGTTACTTTATAACATTGAAACTAAATGAGTCATACATGTTGGTTTAAACACTGTTTAACTTTGAGACGCTTTCTCTACAGCCGATTATAAAGATGCATTTTACATTATGCGCATTTGAACTCCGTAGGTTGGTAGGATAAGAAGTTTAATATACATATATATATATTTCATTTAATAGTAAGATTTGATTCAAACTTTCATTTCTTTATAATCGTCGCAAGCCACCAGGCTATGGAGCCATTAAATGCGAGCTGTAAAAAGAAATTTAAAACCCGAAAGCCCGACTATGGTATCATAGTAAAACCACAATAAGAATCAAGTTCCTGAACGACCTTGCTCTACAAATACAGAAACAGCTCCGATAGAAATCCGCAACATAGTAACGGCCACAAAAACTCGGGACGGGTTGCGGAAACTTGTTTTCCGTATCTGTCAATAGAAATCTCGAAGCCATCCTTCCACTTTCATCTCGGAGCCACTTTGACAAATATAGCAGCTATTGGGTTTCATGTCTAGTCTTTGTGATATGTGAAATCTATGTTGGTTTTCGAGATCTTAAAGTATATCAGTGTATAGAGTTAGTTAAGACACTTTTTTATTGCATTCTGTACAATCTACGTAAGCGATTGACCGAGCTGCCACCACGTGAGGTCGACATTGAAAATTAGCGGCATCGCCGAATGTCGACCTTTTTGGGGGACATGCGGAAATGTACCTATTATTGTTTCCTTTTTTTTATTCCCTCGAATAAACGTAACTGGATAGCGTAGTGGTTTGAACGTTGGTCTCTTGAACACGAGGTCCTGAGTTCAAATCTTGTACGTACCTCTAATTTTCTGAAAGTTATATGCGCATAAATAACTTGCTTCGGTGAAGGAAAACATCGTGAAGAGAACCTGCACACCAGAGAGTTCTCCATAAAGTTCTCAAAGGTGTGTCAAGTCTATAATCCACACTTGGCCAGCGTGAAGACCCTCACATTGTAAGAGGAGACCTGAGCTCAGCAGTGGGACAACTATGGGGTATGATAATGGGTTGTTCCCAGAAGTAGGACAACTATGTGTTGTGCGTGATGATAGATTGTTCTTCCCCAGGTCCACCCGGCAACAAGGCGCTGTTCTTCTCAACGGGCTGGCCGGAGCTGCGCTGGCCGGACGGCTCGGTCACGGTGCTGGACACGCCGGTCGGAGAGCCTACCGTCAAGCCAACCCGTCTCTACACCATCCTCGTCGTGCGGTTCGCGGACGGAGACAATACTAGGGATAAGGTACTTAGATCAGAAAGTATCAGATAAAGTTAAAAGATAGTAGATAGTGCTAGACTACAATCTTATCTAACGATAAGTGGTGATGAATCCTTGGGGAATAAAACCTATTCGTCGTATCGTATTTCGTAGCTTTTTCTTAATTTGCTCGAATTAATATAGGAATTTGGGCAACATCTTCCGCAATTTCAGTAAGTAAGGTTAATCCTCAATTGACTATTCTCGTAAATAGAGGCATGTTTTTTAATATAACTCAAGGCTTGTTCAATAGACTGTTCATTCTATAGTGTAAAGGTTTTCTTCAGTTATCCTTTTCCATGGATGGCCTACGTCTAAGAGTGGACTGTTTAAGGCTGATGGATGGATCCTATTCCATGTGCGCAGATCACATTGGAGTTCAGCTTCAAGCAGACGGGTGGCTGGTGGATGGCAGTGGGCGTGGAGGTGAAGCGCGGGCTGGAGGCCACGGGGCTCAACCTGCAGGCGCCCGCGCCGCCCGACGCGCCCTCTGCGGTCCTAGGCCATTCCTACCACTGCTCGCAGCCGCTGGTCTACGCCTCGGAAGAAGCCACGCTCACTGTTCCTAATGTTCGGGTATGAAGCACCAACCATAATTCTACACACCTCTTACACTAGGATTCTTTGTTCGTGGATACCATGAACATCCCAAAAAGATTTCCTGTTCACCCGTAGAGATCCGTACATACGTACAGAGGGAAAATTTCAATTAAGTTTTTGCTCTGAACTACTTTCTCTGACTTTTTATGTAATTAATAGCTTTTGAATATTTATAAGTAGGGTTTATTAACTGCCACCCCTGCTGACACTCCACCAATCAGCAATGGAGCAGCGTGGTGGAGAATGTTCCAGGGCTCCTCAGTTACGGGGAGAGACCTGTGCTCTGTAGTGGGCCGTTAATAGGTTGACGTCTTATTACTACATACTAATTTTTAATCTGAATTAAAACCTTCTTTTCCAGGTTCAACCGTTTATGGATAATACCGAGAAGTTCTCTGATGCCTTCGACTGTATTGGCTTCACAACGGTCCCTATCTGGTAAGTCTATCTATCTTATGTCTGTCATCGGGCACATCGTGTGTTTGCATCACACTTCCCACATTACCCAAATTCATTAGCACAATCATTTACACACTAAAACATTTCATACAGTATTTATGCTTTACTACATCTTTACTCCACTCTTCATTAAGTACCTATTAATGTATTTTTTTTACCTCCAGGTCGGGCATAATGATATCTTTCCTAATGGCGGGCGGCGTGTTGTTGTCCATCACCATGATCATGGATATCAAGACCATGGATCGCTTCGAGACTAACCGCAGTAAGCAACTCACTATCACGGTTAGTGAGTGAAATAGTGACTACTTACTTAGTTAGAGATAGTAAAAGTAATTAATTGTTTTATTTCAATGAATATACCTATCATTGTTTCTTCTGTGATTTAGGACTTATTGATAAAATTATATTCATTGGTAAATAGATACTTAAATATATTCATTAATGCATATAAGTTGTAGGTATGAGGTGTTGTTGTTGAAATATTATTTAGTAAAATGAACGGAAATACGGCTGGTACGCGGCAGCTTAAGGTGCCCCCACACCGGGAGCATTCGCGTGTAATGTCACTTTAGTCACCTTACAGATTCGAGCATTACATTTGTGAAGTGGAACAGAGCGCTGTAGCTTTACAATATGTAATATTTTGATACAACTTGTAACATCGATACGCTATTTTTATACTAATAATGTTACATACGTCGGTTAGTATCAAAACTAGCGCATTGATGTTACAAGTCGTATAAAGATATTAAATATTGTTACATTACAATGCTCGGTTCTCCTTTACTAATGTAATGCGCGAATCTGTAACGTTACATTGCACGTGAATGCTCCTGGTGTGGGAGCACCTTTAGGTAAACACATCTAAATCTGTGACACTTTAATTTGGATAAACTCACTATAAAGCGACGCATATAAAACGTAAGATATGTAGGTACAATATTTCATTTCCGAATTTAAAATGTCACGGAATTAGTGTTTATCACAGATATATCTATATCTGTGGAGTTTACCATAGTTGTAAGATTATATTGTTTAATGAATTACATATTAAAAAACATATCAATTAATATTGTATTTTTATTTTCGGTAACCAAGCAACCATTCAGGGCATGGGTTTCTTTGCAACTTAGGAGTGGGTACTTCAGAAAATCTTTTGAAACTGCCGTCACACAGTAACCTATATAATATGCCATTACATTTATAAATAGATGCGCAGTAAAGTGAAGTTTATTTCCAGTTATGGGAGGCGGAGGTCAGTGCTTTCTACAATAAAATCTGTTTCTTGCCAGCCCTGCCTCAATGGGCCATAGAGCTACTAATGGATACACTGGAAATTAATATCATGATAACATTATGATTCTCATAAAGTTCTTAATTAATACGTTAAGAATAACATAGAGCTTTTTGTAAAATATATCTTTGCTTGAATATTACTGGAGGATTTTTTTGCAGACGGGTTTAAGTTAAGTTTAAGTATTGATCACAGTTTCTGGAGACACTATAGCATGACGCCGACATTAGTATAGTACACTAATATATTAACTTAAAAGTTTGCCATTTCTATACATTAGCCACTCCGCGCTTTCCACGGCTACTATGGAGAACCAGTTTGGTCACAGCGCGGTATGCGCGAACATTCCCATAAGTAATGATGGTAACTGTTATGGTGTGTGACGGCGCATTGGTGAATTATCACACGAATAACAAAGTATGATTGGATGGAGAATGGAACAATGAGGAAGACATTATTCAAATTGAAAATCACTTTATGCTGATAGATGGTGTTCGCCGGCGGCTGGGATCTGCACTCGGGTTGTGAAGCGATAAATCTTTCTTCCAGTTAGTTATGGTACTTAGTTATTCAGTAAAACATTGTAGCTGAATGATTACCTGACTGATGTAGATCTTAGTGTTTAAAATCAAAATAATTTATTCGTATTTATTGGCATCACAGATACGCTTATGCACGACGATTCATCTATACAATCCATTTCGGAAAGGTCCTTTGTCGTGCAGGAGATCAAATGGCGAAATAAGACGTTGTCACGTCACAAAACTCCTCTAAATAAGATAGGTTACTTGTACTTAATGAAAATATATTTAAAGCTTTCACATTATATACAACACATGCATATAATATCTACATGAAAAAGTAATGAGCAGACTTTAATGTAAGTGGGGAAGAATTTATTTCTGACGATGACGGCAGTAGCCAGTACCATAATTACAATTCTTAACATACTGATGTCAAATACGAAACTAGGCGAACAATATAAAGCACAACAAGTTACAACTTGATACCGTGTGGACGGACAAAAACGAAAGTTGTTCACTACTTCAATTCACTAATATGATCCTTATTCCAAAGGTCAGTGGTGCGAGTGAGCTTGATTAGATGAACTAGTTTGGACTTGATTTAAATGACAGTTTATGATTGAAAGTTCTTGGAATATTATAGTTTTAGGCAATTATACACATCAACAGTGTCTAGGGATATTTAACATTTCTTTGATTATCAAGAAAACTGTAAAGATTTCGTTATAACA
>DWKA01001007.1:0-13731 GCA_018249155.1 Panoquina ocola ocola
CGAGCACCTTGACGGTAAGCGTCTGGCGCGCGTTTTTTAGGCCTATCATCATTCTATACCTTCTCCGTTTTCTATGATCACAGCCCTTGCGGTAAGTAATTTTGGTGGGCCAGAGACCAAAGTTATAATCAGAAATGAAATGAAAGCAGTTTAAATCGAAATATCAGCGTACTCACTTCCATCCTTAAAGCCAGGATTGGGCCCACCGATAATACGAAGAATGACTCCAGAGCAATCAGTGAGCAGTATCCGATGGTGACCCGTGTCAGCTATACCGAGGTACGGTTCGTCAGCCCTCCCCCGATAGAACGGATTAAGAGCAACCTACAAAATATAATACATTTTTTACAATTTTTTTTTATAAAAATCGTCAGCGCCATAATTTATCAGAAGAAATTTAGCCAGCCATTATGTAGCCAGAATTTAGAAGAAATCAGTCCTTACGATATGTAGCAGATTTTCACGGGGCATAAAAGCTTTCGCAACTTTGTAAAAAATAAAAAAGCCGTCCTTGGATATTTCAATAAAAATAAAGAAGTATAAAAATAACTGACCTTACTCGGAAACCTCAATACATCACTCTCCTTCTCTTTAGGTTTTAAATATTTTGAAGGGTCTACAGGAAGAGGAGCATTTGACAGTTTGGAGCGAAAGTGTTGTATCGCGTGGGTGACATACCAAACTAATTCAGTCCTATGGCCTTCCCCTGTCAAAACAAAAATTGGCATATTGCCTGGCCCTGGAAACAGATTACATTCATTATATTTTTTTTTTATTTATTAGACATATTAGAGCTTGTCTTTACCATCAAATTGAGATATTAAATATGAGACAACAAGGATTTTTAATTGATTTATTATGTGACAAAAAATCAGACATAGCACCATATAAATGGTATGGTAATTTTCTGGCTGGCCATGAATGTCTCCTAATACCAGTGCATAAGCGTGCCTGGGGCACCAAAATGGTTAAATGATTTTAATTTTCATTTTACCAAACGGCATTACCAATACTTTGGTCAAAAATATATAGAGAAATTTAGTTAGGAATGATTAGTAATATACTAAAGATAGCATTTAATTGTTTCCCATTAACTGGAATACCTGTATGAATCATAACTTATGTATGATAAGATTATGTTATCATTGAATTTGTTTTACATAAATCTGTAATAGAATTATTCTGTGCACCTTGCATAGGTAGGATAGGGAATGCCTGGATAGAAAAATTAAGTACTTAATCCTATCTATGGGTAGATGGATGTATGAATTAGTGCTTAACTGAAGAAGACAGTGGTTATATGGATGGATATTAGATTTTCTCTAGGCTTCCTGAATTACAGCCATAAATTCATATCCTACAATTTGCAGATAAAATGTTACTTAAATACCTTTACAAAAAGTGTCTTCACTTGCTATTTGAGTTATAATATAATTCAATAAGTAAATATAATCTTACATTGGGTATCTTGACATCTAATTTTATAGAAATATCTCAAAATGAAAATATGCTGGATCAATTAATTGTAAGTAAAGTTAAGTAAACCGTAGTAAGTTACCTAGAATAAGCAAGGTGGGCCAACATCGAATGCCGAGAGCATCCCACATGGCACTGTCACTATCGTTGACCACAGGGTGGTGGATATTGTACCTCTGCACTGCTGAGAGGATATTTTGGCTGGACTTTTCATTTGTGAATTTTGCACAATGCACACCAATCTAAAATATTTTCAATAATATAATTATATAGCATCATTACATGAGTAAGATATAGTTACAGTTTAGCATACAGAAATTATGAGTATCAAAAAAAGTACTAAAAAGACTAAGTATAAAATACTTCATTTTTAGCATACAATGTTTATATTAAGGTATGTCTTTCATAAACAAATTCAAGAATTAAAATGCACCAAGACTGTTTTATTAAGATAGAAAAGCAAAATCTCACTCAGAATATAAATTGCAAATGAGACAGTTTTATGTTAATTAAAACATATCTAGGTTAATTCATGGTTCATACCACAACTAGTCCGTTTTCAACACTGTAAAGACTTTCTATATGAGCTAGATCAGGTAGGACATGGTAACAATTAATACAGCAGTAGGTCCAGAAATCCAGTACTACAATCTTATCAGAACAATGTTGTGACAGTGAGATAGGTTCCGAAACATTCACCCAAGCACAGTCTGAAAAAAATATATAACAAGATTATTAAAAATTAAATGCTCGAACTATTTTAACTAAAAATATTAAAATCTTAAAAAAATATATTAAAATATACACATACTCTTCTTAAAATCGTCCACTGGAGAAACAGAAGCATACACTTTTTTTATGTGGTTAATGATTAGAGTATCACGTTCAGATGAATTGGTAACCGTCGAAAATGCCTCATTTAAATCCATACAAGACTGAGCTACAAAATCTAACGGGCTAGACTCCATCGTAATGATTTTTAGTCCTTATATTGCAGATTTCGTATCGTGTATGTTATAATATTACACTGTTACCCAAAATTAGATCACTTAACATACTAAGCACAAACTTATTTAAGTCAGCTATAAAAATAACACTTTCATACAACAAATCGTAATACAGATTTTTTAAATAATTATGATAAAGATACTATTATATCTTGTATTGATGACTTCATGTTTAATTTGAAATTTGACTAGACATCTAAACAAAGTTCAAAGTTGACAATGACAATACAGTAGGTCTTGGGCTGTGGTCTTGGGCAAGGAATGCGCACGGGGAGCGAAAAAACGGTCCGAATTAGATGGTCAACGGAGGGGCAATGAAGTGAGAACAATTATATGCTGACAAACGTGTTAGAAAGGGATGGCACTGACTCTCCGTTGGGCTATTTCATTGCCCGAATTTTGAATCTGCTCACTATCGAATGGTTTTGAACCTTATTGTAACGAGTAAGAATTCAATTTAGAACGTATAAATTCCTTCCGTGCACAGTCCATATATAAAAAGTCCTTGATCCTGCCAAGTTATGTGTAGAGTACTATAACTGTAGAGACGTTTAAAAAGCATTGTGCTATAAACGGTTGTTACTGGTGCGTGTTGATCATGCTATCATATTAACTGGGAATTCTAGTATGGAGGTGTGAGTGTGTGAACCTTTATTTTTATTTACTTTAATAATATGTAGCTCCTCACTAGGATTTCCTGTGTTGTGGATGCCATGGAAAACACCCAGATCGAGAACTGAAGTTTATACTCAGGTATCATTAAAATTTCAGTCTCACTGGACCTCAAATTGAAACCCCATTGAATGGAAGGTCTGCTGGACCTCAAATTCAAAATACATTGAATGACGGTCTGCCATATTGAATTTTCAACGAAAAGTGGTTTCAGGACCTCAATGGCATGGCGATGTGGCCGTTACCGGGAATCTACGACAAAACTGTCTACACGTCTACCCGCATCAAACCTCGTATATAAATACTCGAAATAAAATATATCCCCTTTTCCTAGTTGTAACCCTTTTCACTTTTTATTCTCAGCTTTGACTGTATGGGGTCGACAAAGGTTTTATAAACATATTAAAAGGAAACACTGATTTGCTTTCAGTGACCCGGTATATTGAAAATAGTTATTCAAAATGAAATCTTTGAAAATGTTACCTCGTAAAATACTATGGTCGAAATGTTCGTGATTTACCATTTTCTGCTTTAATTAATTATAACGCTGTGTTAATTAATTATAAATATTTATTTTATAATTAATTCCCATTAAAGAAGTCATGGTCTTATGGGTATAAGAACTTATCTGATTGTTTGTTCAAGAACATGGAGGTATTCATTACCTAATGTGCACGAAGCTTACAACTTATTCATGAAGGAGTAGATAAATATTACAGATATTACAAAAGTGGAATATATTCCACAATCCACCTCCCTTGTTAAGCATTCAAAGGTTGGGTAAACCGTGTTTTGATTTGAGTGAAAGGTTATAATAATATGATATAAGATACGGGTTGGCAGTGAATTTCTTTTATACAATATCCACAACTGAAATGTATAGGTACCTACTCACATACTCGACTGAAGTAAACTTAACGTAGCTACTTTTTATACGTTAGAGCAAAACTTGAGGTCGGACTAGTTTCGGATATTTACGAGGTGATTATGTCATTAATCATGGACCCTAAAGCCTTAGTGAGCTGCCAACGGGTAGCATTCCTTTATAACAAGTTAAACACTCCCATGAATGTTGTACGATAGGATTGTAGAAAACAAAGTAAAAAAAAACGGGAATTCTTAACAATATATTAATGTGAATGAGCTTCAACTCACCGGATTTGTAATGTAAGTGAGTTCTCAATTACACAATATGGAACAGTTTGCGACATTATGACTTTTATGTCCGAGTAACAGTTGCACAGAATATGCATGAACGTTTTACGAATTTCATAAAACTGTCCATAATTTTGATTCATGTGATCCTTATAGTTTTTACTCAAGTTTAAATGAGATTTTCACTCATGGAGTTAAGGAGTCATGGCTCAAATTGAGTCTGAATTTTGTAGATCAACGAATAGAGGAATAAAATTAGATTGTACCTATTAAAAATACTATTAAATACATACACAATAATATATACGGCCTCTAGATTACTCTTTAAGTTGATCGAAATTGTTGATAGTTACGAGGAGATATATTATTATTACAGAGTTCATTGTTATCTTAATGTAGGTATAATTTACATTTCGTCGACAAACAAGCGGACTTGTAACTTGATGGTAAGTGATCGTTATTCAAGTCACCATTCTCAATTCTTATATTAAAACTGTAATTTTTAAACCTTTGGCAATAATTTGGTCATGGCAAATTTAAGCTACTTGGATAATTATGTTCTACTTGGAATATTATGGTAAATTATACACATTCTCCTGAGGTAATTAGGTTTTCAAATGCTCTTGTTTACGTTGGGTAGAAAGGTATATTATTCTTTATGCCTGTCTTGTTGACCCGCACGAGGCGTTTCAGTAACGAGATGGTTTGTTTGTTATTTATTTGCAACGCTCAACGAGTTCCGTTGGGGAAAGTGCTCATAAAAGTTCTACGGGTTCGAAGGATGAATAGTGTTGCGATTCCATATCATTATTTAAAGTAGGCATATGAAGGTACTTTTTTTATTACTCGAAAACTGCTTGAATAGTTATTAGGTTAGAAAGTCATTTTTAGGAATTATTTGATATTCTTTGGTCCTTCGAGCAGGTATATCACTAAATACATTGTTGGCGTAGTGGTAATCACTGTTGTCGTCACTGGTCATCGAATATAGAATTGCGACTTTATTTAATGATGAAACTATTAAGATGATGTCGATTTGACAAAATATCGAACAAATTGGTTTACCTAAAATTTTGTTTACATATTCTAAAATGTAATCCTAAGCCACAATTTGATCGCGTGTGACTTTAGTAGTCACGCGCGGGACACTTGGGCTGAGCTTCCTTCATTTCCTTGTTTCTGATATTGTTTACAAAATATTACAGAATTTAGATTTAGACTCGAATGATCAATCTTTTGGTATAAATAATGGTTTTAATTTTAGTGAACTTTTACTTTTTGTGACGTGCCTCATACGTATATTATACTTATACAGTGAAATTTATTTGTTTATAACCTAATTAAAATTCAAAAGATTTTATTTATACTGGTAAGCGGCGATAAAGTTAAAAGCAAAGCATTTTCCTAAGTGAATATGTTATAATACAAGTACGGCATATATTTTATAAACCTTTTTAAAAACGGTTGACCCTGTTTCGTTTACATGCTTCTACGAACCTTTTCACTACCGCCTCGGGCGTTGTGAAATAAACTTTGAGTTTGTCCTTGATTATTGGAAAAACGATATAAAGGGTCCTAGAATACCTATTCGGTGGTCGGTTTCAACTTTGAGATGTTTAACAGTACACTGTTTGATTGTTATAGTGTAATATATTCCATTAATGCCATTGTCCGTGGGCCTTTATAGATTTAATAGCTGCCCGCCATCGCTTCACCTCGGGAAAAATATAGATATGCTGCTCCTCTCCTATTCATCTTAGCTCGATGATATACAGCCTTCCTCAATAAATGAGCTATCTAACACTGAAATAATTTTTGAAATCGGATTTGTAGTTCCTGAGATTAAAAAAGTAAAAGTTAGTTAAAGTAAGCAAACAAACAAACTCTTCACCTTTATAATAGTATACATCTTTACAAAAGTCAAATAACGATTTAATGTTTTTGTTATTTGAAATGTCTATTTTGAGCAGACTGTAATTATAATTATATTTCCTCGAAATATACGGAGGCAATGATTACCATTTTACGTACTTCTTAACTAAATATAGAGCAAGTATCTAAAATTTCCTTTATTATGAAGAGAACAAAAAATATGTGAATTAAAGGATTATGTAACCTTAGGTAGGTTTATCAACTTTGGGTAAGATTGATTATAGTTATTAATAATGTCATAAACAATTTTTAGGTAGTATTTAGCTACATTTATAATCTTTATAAAAAACACAATTTAATGATAATGGATTTATGTATAACCTTGATTTTTTAACAACATTTGGCCGAAGGGATTGACCAAGAAACTTCTTTACCAAGGCTATTTTTCAGATTAAGCATGTAAAGTAACAAAATATAAATTATGCATGTGTGCTGATTGACTAAGTTGGGAGGTTCTTTGAAGTTTTCCTTTTACTTTTGGTTGTAGGTCCGCTGGCGTGGAAAAATCGAGAAAATTCTGCTGTTACGACAACAAAGTCTATTTACACAAAATCAATCACGTAACGCTGAAGTCTTCTTAACCAAGAAAGTTTTCGATGTAAGGAACCTTTTAGCTCTTCAATTAAAAGGACAACGGGAAAGAAAAACAAGTAAAGTTCAAATGTTTCCTCTTGTTATAGTTTTTCGTTAAGCTAATTAAATGACTAGTTCTTTTAAAGTTAAGTATATTAGATTGTATGTGCTGAGGAAAATGTATTGTCGTATGGTGCGATTCGTGAGCAAATGGTCACAAGGCAAGAAAGAATACGTACTTCGGTTTTTACTAACGAAATTCTAGTATCAAATGGATCACAGGTTACACAGGATCACAGTTATCACAGGAAAAAATCATATTTTAGAATTACCCACCAACTATTAATCTACTTGTTCGTAATTAGAACAGGTAATGTATGGACATGTTAGGCCAAGCACTGCGATAAATATCGTCAAGCTCCGACATTTATCGCAGCTGCCGATTTGCTTCGTGTGTTTGGAATACATTGCTCTTCGCCACAATGACGTTACACGAAATGGGACACTGTACCGTGTTTGGATACCGCAACACTCGCCCACATCCGCCGCCCATAATCCTATATTGATACCTCTAGGCCAGGAAAAATATTTTGTTATAAAACGGTCAGGATTTTACACAGCCGAATCTTTCGTTTATTTTAGGGAAAAGGGATGAATGATACATATTATTATATGAGTTGTTTTTAGTCCGTAAAAGTGTGCGATTCCAAAAATTTGATTACCTTAAACGAGTAGTTTACCCGAGGTAAAGTTTGATTTCGTGATATTTGCTTATCCATGTCACGTCTCGCGTGAGATAGGAAATCTCATAGGTACACTTACATTCAGAAAAACTGTTTCTTGAATATAAAAATAACTCAAAATAATATTTAGACACGATTTAATCAAAAATTTGTGTAGTAAACTACCGATAATGTGACGAGAAATTAATTATTTTTATTAAATGGATCCGTTTCAGATCTTTAAATATTGAAAACATACTAATATATTGCAAAATAAATCCATTTCCCGGGATAAAAAGCAACCTAGATAATGGCCTATAATAAAAGTTACAAATGCGCTATGTATCGTATAAATCTTTTCAATGGTTTCTGCGTGATATGTGCACAGATTGAGGAAATAATTATTATTATGAGGGGTAAAAATGCGAATGCTCAAATGGCGTCATGATATTCGTCAATATCAAATAATTAAATTGTAAACAGATATCACCTTTCTACCTTGAATTTGATAGAGGCGTGCTCAAAAATTTATTGGTGCCAAAGATTGTCTTTTAAATTACCAACTTATATGTATAAATGTAAGTACAGATTAACTGTACTAATACAAGGAAGTAACAGAACTGATAAATATGTATGGAATAGTTATGTGAATAGTTGTATTATCATAATAGGCCTGGACTCGGTATCTGGATTAAATTGCTGTCTTGCACTTTGCTCATTATTACTGGTTGTCCTAAAATGTGAGGTTTGGGAATAGAGATGTTATTGTAGATTTCAGTACGCCGTTTCAAAGATTCTCTCAAGAAAACAAAGGTTTCGTAAGGTTGTTTTGAAATTTTTGGCGTTTTTGTCTGACAGTGGTAACCTACCTAAATTGTGTTATTTTGATTGTTGAAGATACTAATATAGATATCTTCAGAACGAATTTAGTTTCGAATGATTACTTGTACACATAAAAATAAAATCAATATCATTAGGGCGCTAATAACAAAGCAATCCTACTAATATTTTAAATGAGAAAGTTTGTATGTTTGTTTATTTGTTACTCCTTCATGCAAACACTGCCGAACCGATTTTCATGAAATTTCGCACACATATGTAGAGGGTAACTTGGATTAACACATAGGATAGGTTTTTGTCTCGGAAATCTCGCGGGATCAGTCAATTTCCACGCGGGTGAAGCTGCGGGCAAATACTAAGTAGTACTACTGACTATAAATCATGAAATTGTAATTTTTCAGCCTTAAACCCCGTATTCATGGTAAACATTTGTTTAGCAACAGTTACTGTTGATCAACGTTGTTGATGAAAAGCGAGAATGCTGCTGGAAACTTTGACAAATTGATGTTTTCGCTCGCCGGGCGTCAACTCCGCAACACAAATGTTGCCTGCAATATGCTGACAGCAACTCGGCAACAAGTTTATGCAACCGCGTTGCTCAACAAATGTTTACCATGAATACGAGGCTTAACACGCTTTACAATCTATCCCCCGAAAGCTTAGATATTAAGCTAAGAAGAGAAGAAGCTGTGTTTTAAACAAAGCATCTGTCGTATGTGTCGCATCAAAATCGGTTCAGGTTCGAGATTATCGGAAATTGATACAGAAAAATAGAAACTGTTGGATGGAACTAACACGTACACATTAAGCCTGTTTTTAACGTACGAAAAATAATTACTTACGTATAAAAGTTTACTTCTACAGTTCTACCAAGTATCGTCTTTATTTAAACGCGTAGTAACAATGTACCAACAAATCAATTATTAAATAGAGTTACCAACGTATCGAAAATGTACGGACATGTCCGCAGTTTTTACTGTCGTACAAGAAAACCAAATCAAACTTAAAAGAAGCAAATATTCGTAAATTTTTAACTAAATGATATTAGGTACATCTCAAAACCAAAGTACTTATACTTATTATATTTTTATAAATTAATATGGTCAGAGTTTACTAACTTATAGATGGCAATCCTAATTAATAACCGCTTTGAACTCATGTTGGGTTCGAAGAGGCACCTACATACATTCCTATAACTCATTGACCAATTGGCAAAAGTCGATTAGCCTTAAATTCTAAAACGATTGCTTTATTTACTGACAAATCCATTAATCATCCTTGACCTTTGGCCCAACACAATTAACTGCAATATAAAATATCACGTTTCGAATTAAAATAGAATAAATATCAGTGAATAATCGACCTGTTGATGGATAGTACAAATGTTATGAAAGTTTTAATGCGAAGTGCTTGGCTTCAACACAGGGTACGGGTTTAACTAATTGATTGACTCAACCAAGCGTTTTTAGAGGTTATAATCAACAACACGGTACTTGGCCAGAGTCTGAAAGAGACAGATGCGCAGACCAAAAAGCAAAGCAAAATGACTTTTGCGCATCTAATGTATCTTTCACATTCTTGCCAAGTTCCAATCCAATTATTATAATACACTAATCAGCTTCCAATATTGTTTTTTTACTAATTATTGATAGTAAAAAGCCCCTAAACGTGACTAATGTTGCAGAAAATGTTGTTACTAATCAACCATTTAATTGTTAACTTCAAATGAAACAAAAAGAACATTTAGAAACACTTTAATAAAATATATAAATAAAGTGTGTTTATTTTATATTTATACATTATACATTAAAATAAATTATATAAAAGAACCGTAAAATATACACAAAAAACATTAGAGAAATCTGTACAAGTCTCCTTACTACTTTCTATCCCTCATTTTAGGCACCCCCAAGCGGTTATTTTGGAACGATTTGAAAACCTGTTATCTTTTCAACAAAATCTATAATATTTGTTATCGAAACAGAAAACCAGTAACAGACGATAGTTTTCGTGATTATTTACTGCTCTAGAGCTCGGAGATCGGAGCTCGGAGATCGGAGCTCTAAGCTTGGAGCTCGAAGCTCGAGGCTCACTCGGCAAAATTCATAATGGTCCAGTCCGCTCGTGCCGCAGTATCGTACCATTAAAAGCACATTTATTACCACAGCTTAGAACTAAATCAGCGCCGCTAATATGCCGCTGGGGTAATTATGGATTGATTTTGGACATGGCATGTTAAGATAACAGTTTGCTTCGAGTTCGACGTTTCATTTGTTGACGATGAACTTCATTTGATACCCTTGGAGATTTGGATATTTATTAGATAATATGGAAGATTCTGATGAAAAGAAATAATGACAAAAGGTTTGTTTTACTACGTAAAGTACGAGTTACAGATAAAAAGTTATTATTTAATTAACCTCATTGTATTTAAATTTTCTGTAATCTTGATACTTTAAAATCTAATAGCTGTATTCAAATAAAAAAATAATATTTTAAGCACCGGGAATTTCGAATCATTACTTTTCAACTCAGTAATTTGCCTGTTTTAAAGCACCTTTCATAATTGAACAGGCAGATATTTGAAAATTAACAATGCAGATAACATTTTCTGCAACAATTAGACATTTAGTTATGCATAACAATTAATTGTCCTCAGGCAACGATTTGAATTGTTTATGACAAGAGACAAAAGTAATGCTAGCGGCGAGTAATTAAAATATTTGCAGTAATGCAACTTGAATATCGAGTGGCAAGTTAAGCGTGTTCATTAAATTAACAATGTAAATTAAATTCGCAATACAAAATTATACTGTAATAAGTCGCGTCATAAATCATATCAAGCGCCATTTTAGTTGCATATCGGAGTAACTGCGCACGCGCCACTGCCGCCATCTAGTTTAATCTAGTGCCGTTGATCGCGGAAAAGCAACAACAACCTTCAACGACCTTCGCTCTCCGACCGCTCTAACCGACCCGTAACGTCACTGCCACTCACGCCATTTACGACCTTACGACCACATACAGATACAGATACAGATTAAATTTACCCTGAAGAATACCCGGTCAGTTACGACATTTGTAATTGAGGAACCAACGACCTGCCTAGTATATTTTGTACTAGTTAAGTCCTGCTTATATTAAATCACGGTCCCTATAAATCGATCAAGTCATTGGATTTATTTCGAATACTTTGTCACATTTAAGAGTGGGTAAGTACCGAGCGAGTTGGTACCGTTCAAAATGGAAATAATGTTAATATTTCATTGTTTTACGACCTTTACGGTGTTTAAGAGGCTGCGTCATACATATTCATTGGCTACTGACGAAGGCGTCACCGGGTAATAATGTTAGACAATTAGAAGTCTTCTTACGTTTAATACTTAACAACTGTGTGATATTATTTACAATCACAGTTTAATTCTTTATCGTTTTATGAATATCGCAAAAGAAGAGTTTTGTACTTATAAAACTCTATGACTGCAGTCAAGCGTTAACAAGATGTATTTTTGCACAAACTTTTTCCATGTACATAAGTCATAAAAGATATTTAATTTTGTTTTCAGTATTTTCAAATGCCTACTTATAGAAATGTTGTATTAAACAGAGTAATAATATTTTGTACTTAATTTATGAAAATATCTAGGAAATTTACACTAATGTAATACTAACAACGTTATTTTTAATTAATAACATATTCAAGACTAAAATCCTAATAAACAATGCACAAACACTATTCAACTCACACACAACTAAAAAGGCCGTTATTAATCTCTATTGCGTATTTAGAACGAGAGACAAATAAACCCACGTCCAACAGACCTGGTACGTACAAATCGGTTTTGTAATAAGCCCCCAGACGCTGCAGATAGCTGTTATCTGTGCAACGGTTGTAAATCTCTGTGCAGGAAGCGTGAGATGAAAAATGTACCAACAGCCACCTGAGCCAGGGTCGTGATGATACGTAGCTACAGGGATTTATTGCACCCCTTGATAACAGGTTGGAGGTTAAAATGTAGGCTGTTCCTTAATGTATAGGCGCGGTCTGTCTCGCTCGGTGTATTTATAACCCGAAAATGATACTGCTAAGTGAGTTAATGCGTTGTATTGTTAGAAAAAAGTTGGAGAATACAAATATTTATTAGGAGAATGTATTTTTAGATTTTTACTGTGCCGTTGTAAATAATTAAGTTCAATAAAGGCCTATTGAGACGTATAAATAGTGCGCTTAGGGTAATGTAGGTACAAATTAATTGAATTTGATATGTAAGTATTTTCTAGTTTTTACGTAGATACAAAATCTGACAAATAAATGTATGGTTTCGACCTATATTAATAAAATTCCGTTCGCAAGTCAGAGAAATTACACGTGTACTTCTCATATTTAATCACAAGATTCACAAGGTGTTTTAATTATAAATATTTTATACAGACAGTAAAATAAAGCTATAGACGGTTGCCATGTCTATTTCTCCTGTACTTGATAAACGGCTCCAAAGACTTATAAATCAAGATGAATCTAAAACCGTCAGTAGGTCTGCAGGTGGAAAGTTTCAAGCTAAGTGGTGCATCGGGTAGAGATTGATCGACTAGATGTTAGCAGCTGCAACTCTGCAACACTGCGAATGTCTTTGATTCTATTTTACTGTCACAGAGTACTTTTATATACACCGAAACTATACAGAGCACTTAATATGTACAAAGTAGTACAAACACCAATCTTTAGTGATTTCATTATAGCATTTAAATAAAATGCAGGCAATTTTATGAAATTAATTTATGTTAAATAATTAATTTCTTGTATTGTTCGTTTATGTAATGTATTCTTTAATGTGTGGGTGTGTTTGTGTGTGTATAAAGGTCAGCAACAGGCATACAAAGTCATCAACGAGCGAAAGGTAATCCTAGTTTTCTATTATATTTGCATAAGTACACGTGGTACTAAGCAAACTTGATGGAATTGGACTAGTTCGATCCATTGCATTCTCCAATACATACAAGTCTGCTATTGGTCATGCAAATGGAAATGTATGATAATTACAGATACATTGTAACTACTAAGTATCTTGACTGGTACCAGTTATTATTATCTTTAAGAATAGTTTTCCTTCTTTTCTTTTTTTCTTCTCATACTTATAATTATTTTAACAGGTCTATTGTACATTTACCAGTATTTATAAATATTTTTTCTTGAGGTTGAGGAATCTTTAACTATAGTCGGATTTTTAATTCGATTCCAATTTTGACAGTTTCAGTGTTGCAGCGTTATGACAAATATTAAATAGTGACGTTACGAAATTATTCGCTACGGAAATGAAATATATCTGAATCGATTCTTTTCGTTTATAGTAGTA
>DWKA01001008.1:0-13707 GCA_018249155.1 Panoquina ocola ocola
TACGAAATAAGTGGCTTAAACTTGCAAGACGTGATTTGAAAGGAATATTACCCACTACTCAGCTTTATTTTTGTGAAAATTACTTTGACGTAAGTATTTACTTTATGTTTGTAGATTTAATGTTGATACTTAATAAATCTGACCAGTATTAGATGATGTAAACATTGATAAACAATCTTTTTAGAGGTTATGAATCTCTTACATCCTCAATGGTAAATACTTAGTTGCAGAAAGAAATATTTAACATAAACATAACCTCATAACGTAATATTTGAGCTTATACTGAAATAGGTACAACTGCTATGTTTGGGACGTATTTTACGATTTAAATAACTAGGTAATGAAATTTACTTACATGGAAGTCTTAACATTTCAAAATTCTGCTGAACAAAAGTCTTTGTTTGATCCCAGAAAAGATCCTAGCGTTATTATTATCGATCCTCGGTAAATTTGCGCTGGAAACCTTTAAAAATCCTTGTACCATGACTGAATGTATTAAATCGATTTACATGAAACAAATTAAAGTTAGAAACAAAACAAAAACGGTGTATTTATTGGTAAACGTAAGCGGGCGTCTCATTAACTGTTGAATTACGAGTAAACAATGAGAAACAACTCTAACGTGACGTCACGCGCTCTGATTGGCGTTCAACTTTTAATGGCGGATTGCCGTATTTAGCGATTTTATTTTATCAATAAAAAAATAATCTCGCTTATTATTATAAAAATAATCAATGTTTTATAATCAACTATTTAGGTATATTATACACACCAATTATTTCAATTAAATTTAATTGCTGTCATCATGCCTATTATGGCTTAATTATTTCATTGTTATAGACATTACATATGTTACATTAAATTGATTAAGGTATTTTATATTCCAGGCATGGCTAAATGTAGATAAAGTTAATGCAAATATGGCCATAGGATATCTAACCCCTGTAAAAATAATATCCTGGCACATGGTATCAACACTGGTAAACAACTCAAGGAATAAAAGTGAAGATTGTAATAAGAAAATTGCTATAGAATCAAAAAACAAAAGACAGCAAAAACCTTTAACAGCTTGGTTTTCTAAAAAAGCAAAAATTGAAAATAAAGATGATCACTAAAAATATTAAATGGTACTTTTAAATAAAACATCATAGCATTTGTAATGTTTTAATAACAATAAAATAACATTTTCACAATTTGAACTACTTTTATCATTATTACCTAGTTCAAATATTCACACCGCTTATGTAAACAAAATCTTAATGATACTTTACTTATATTTATGAAATGATAGTATAATTAACTTTATTTAGGTTTTTTAGTTTTCCTCTTAATGTTACACAGATTATTTAAATGGTTTGAGAGAAGTAAGTGATCAATTAACAACCTATTATTCAAGATTAGATGTCTATAATACTGGCTATGAAGAAATTTTTGAATTTGTGACATTTTTATCTCGAGTTATAACATAATCAATCATACATAGACAAAAATAGTAATGTTATAAACATCTCAGGTACTATAAATAAGGTAACATTACCTTAAATTTTTTTTATTAAGTTGTTTAACATTTAAGAGTACTTTCAAACAGCTTCAACAAGTAGTAAACATTCATAGAGTATTTTCAAATGCCTTTTAAAACATAGACTTCTGATAAATTTAATAATGAGACATTGACAATAGTTGAAGTTTCTAAAATTATATACCTACCAATGTACAATCTTTCCTGCGATTCATAGATACCGACCTGAGTACTGTTAAGTAGTTTGGTAAAAATATGAATAGTACATCGCGGTATATGAATCAGATGAACATAATATCTACAATTTTTTTTTTGTAAATACATTCATCAGGTTCTTATACCGCGACATAATAGTCACCATAAATTTACTTGCCATTAAATATCATCAAGACAATGTGAAAAAACAATCCTTAAATTATTGTAATAGGCTTTCATTTCAAAATAGTATCATTATTTCAATGTAATGTAATTATATATGTATGTATATATACACTAATATTATACAGAGGTCTGTATGTGAGATTGTCTGTCAAAGGAAATCTCTGAAACTACTTATCTGATTTTCAGTATTCTTTCTTCAATATTACTGAATGAACATATTATTAAATGTTAATTATCAGCCAGTTGGCCTCTGATGCTACATATTCATAATTCCAAATCCTTTAAAATCAGCTTCACATCTAATCACTTTGTGGGTTTTAAGGAAGTCCAAAATAAAACTGTTCACCTCATATTCATCTGAAAAAAATATGAATATTAAAATAATATCACTATAACATGAATTTTGTTCTTAAATAAATGATTTCTAGATATAGAATTGTAAAATATGTGATGTCACACTAGGTAGGAGGGGGAGAGTCTCACAAATGTGACAAGCTGTGATGAGTATGGGGGATGGGTTCAAAAATAATAAAATTTGTGTGACATAATTTATGGATAGCCCCTTACTGATATGTTAACATACTTGGATATTGACTGCACTGGTAGATAATCCTTATAAGATGTTTGGCAAGTGCCTTAAAAAGTGCCTTTCCTTTTATACGGCCCTTTATATAGTATGGAGTCAACATTTTCACAACCCAAGGTGCTATGCGCTCCTTACAACTTAGTACAAACTCAGGTGTGTCATTAATTGGCGACATAAGATCTTCCTCTTCATCTTCATCACCAAACAAGTTTACAAATAGTAGTTTTATCTGGAAATTATGATGTAGCATTATTTTTTATCATTATTGATTACAACAGGGAAATGGAGAATTTATTAAGTGTAAGTTGTCTCTCAAATGTAGGATTCTGAGTTTAGATCAGGCACATATTTTTAGTTTTAAAAAAGGTTATGTATTACAAAAATAATCACATGCTTTGGTGAAACATGGTAAGGAAATTTGTGCACCTGAGTTTTCTATAATGTGTGTGTAAAGTCAAATTCAAATTAAATATCTTTAGCTTAATATCAATTTTGCATTTTGTAATTTTTAGTAAGTATTGCAATAATCTCTTTACATTGTTATTGTCCATAAAATGATCAGTGTACCTACCTCTTTAAACCTGCTTCTATTAAAATCCCTTAGTTGATCCAGGACTTCCAATAGTTTCATTTTCAAAAAGTACTCTTCACATAACCATTTACTAGTAATAATTTTTTTTGGTCTTTGAGATGGGGTTTCTGGCTTTTCTGATACACTTTTATCTGTATTATTACCAGTATTGTTTATAATAAGATCAGCTAAGGATACTAATCTTTCATCTAAAGACTTAATCTGTTCAGAATGAGCTTCAATCACAGGATCCTGCTTCTCAATTACTTGTACGCTGCTATTATAATTTACTGAACTTTCGTCTTGAATGTCATCACATAAGACACTTTCAAATATATCATCATCATTTCCATCACCTTCAAAGAGCTTTTCTAGTTGCTTAAACAGTTCATCTGGATTTTGTGTTTCAGAGATTGCATCAAGGGATTTGGTGGGACAAATAGATGGTTTGTTATTCATATCTTGCTCAATTCGGGATTCCAGTTTTTGTTCAGCAGACATTTGGATTTGTTGACTTGCAAAACTGTCATTTTTAAGCATACTGGTTTTATTAATATCAGATTTTTCATTGCTAATGGTAGTATCAACTCTTGGTGAGATTACCTCTGAGGATTTTCTAACTTTTTTTCTCTGGTTACAAGAACATTGGCAATTACAATCACTTGAATTTGTTACAGTAGTTTGAGTCCTTTTTTCATTTTCTGGCCGTTTATACAAACAGTCATACAATTTCTTGTTCAATATTCCTGCCTCGGTGTCATTTTTCAATTCTTCTACCTGGAATATAAAAAATAAAGGGAGTAAGTATGATGGATACTTTCCAGTGTTTTGATGAACTTAAATTTAATTTTAAAAATGATTTTTATTACTCAGGCAGTAAGTACTTTAAAAATTAAGAAATATAAAATTATTGTTACCACAGAAAGTATGTTTCTTCTGTATATTTGAAGCACCATAGAAGTTTGTGCAGCTGACATTTCTATACCCTTGGCACATCTCCAGATAGCACTAGGTAACCGATATACTCTTTTATTGGGTATCCTCACATTACGCTCGTAGTTTACAGAAAGTAATTTTATTATATATTCCATGTAATGTTTGCGAACCTGTCAATGAATATATCAGATGTTTAATATTCATGTAAATAAGCCTACAAACGTTATAAATTAATTTTAAATTTGTTTCGGCAAAATGATTTCATAAACTTACTTTGTTCAAAAGGATGTATGGTTCAAATTCTGTATCAGGTACAGGCATTACGGTTTTGTCGTATTCTCTGATATAATTTTCCATAACCACATCTTCATCCCAATGTTTGAACGATAGAAATGAAGTCATTGTACTTGTAGTAAACAACAGAAAATGTAAACGGAATAATTATAACAATTTACAAAAACAAAATTGGTATGTTTATATCTGTCACACCCGATTTGACCGGGCCATAGATAAAACAATATTACCGGCAGAATACATAAATACCACAGAACATATTGCGTTTACTGCCACAGACTACTACTAGTTTGAATATCAAGAATTATGTTTTTTATATTGGCATTGGATGAGTAATATTAGTCTTCCTTGGGTGCGTAACTCGAAAAAAAATAAAAAAAACTGTGATTTATATGAAACTGTCACTGTCACTCAACAGTCAAATCAAATCACAGATGTCACAGGGTACTATAACTACTTTACTTTTACAGTACAAACTTTGTAAGTTTGTACTTTATTGTGATTGTTTTCTTTCACGTCGGTTTGTTCTACACTTATTACCCCAAAATTTATAAAATAAATTTAAAATAGCACTTTAATTACGGCGGTTGACATGGCAAGCCATGAACACCAACAGTTAGCCCATTTTCTCAAAGGAGTGCACTCTTCTTTACGAAAATCAGTCAATGAATTAGGCGCTAATGAAGCGTGGCGCAAACACTGCCAAAATACACAAGTTTTAAATGCATATGCTCGATCAATGGAAACATTAGCTACAAAGCATTGGGAGGAAAATTGTTCTAATGAAATATGCCCAGCTACATCTCGCATCAAATGGTGTTCTGATCTATGTTTTGATTATTTTTATAAAAATTCCTATATAAAATATCAAGAAAAAGAAATTGTAATAAGTTCCAAAGTCAATATTATATTAGATACTAATGAGTGTTTTTCTGAGCCACCTGAACTTATTGATGTTGGCAGCTGTTACAACCCATTTAAAGTGGTTGATTTTTTAAATGTTTTGGCTATAGACCTATGTCCTGCTAATGAAACTGTTTTACAGTGTGACTTTTTAGAAGTTCCAATAGGACCTCAACTAATTACAGATGATAAGAAACTAAAACAAATACAATCGAAAAGCTTTGAAATTGTTGTGTTCTGTTTTCTTCTTGAATATATTCCAACTTCAGAACTAAGGATAAATGCCTGTAAAAAGGCTTATAGCATACTGAAACCGGGTGGACTACTTTTAATAACCACTCCAGACTCGAAGCATGTAGGTGCGAATTGCAAGTTAATGAAATGTTGGCGGTATACATTAGCTCAAATAGGCTTTGTTCGCATAAAATATGAAAAGCTGAAACATATGCACTGTATGGCATTTAGAAAATGTTTACACAAGGACATAGCAGTGAGATGGGCTGACATACACAAGGAATCATATATGCAATACAGCTTGCACATTCCACAGGATTTTCATAATGAAAAGGACATTGACAGCACCTTAAATACATCTACAGGAATAACAATATCTTTAAGTGATTTTAATGAACTTCCATTTTGTGACTAATAAAGACTGTGAAATAGCATTCAAAGGATTGTTTTTTATTCAATTTATTGATTCATAGGCACCTTCTCCAGACATAGTATCTAACTAAATACAAAATACCATAACTAAAGTTTAAACTATTGAACTACTTTATTGGTATATCTTAAATCAAGTTCTTATATTAAAGTCATGGAGTTCTTTATAGAGAAACTCCACAATAACAAGAGAATCCGTAAAGAAATTTTATTGTTTGAGGGAAATTATTTTCTTCAGGAATAATTGCTTTCTTTTCAAAGGTATTTAAGAAAAATTGAGACAATGAGATGCAGTTTCCATATCGTCTCTGTAATAACAAATGAAATTATTTTAAAACTCTTACATGAAAATGTTTATTTTCGATCTTTGATTACATATGACTTACAAGTGCTTATTGTGCATAAACATGTAGAAATTGCCAGGATTTCTAATGAGGACCTTAACTTTCCTTTTGTTTAAAAATAAAAAAACAATACCAGTAATATTAATGTTGATTGGACATCATCTAAGTGTACAGTGAAGTCTTATAACTAATTTTTATATCTACCCAATGCCTTATTCATTTCTTTAATTTTAATTGACATTTATGTTAAATTAGCTGGAGTTGCACTTCAAAAATGATCTTATTTAAAAAAAATGGTCATGTAGATCACAAAATTTATCAAACTGGGTTGTTAAATTGAAATTATAAGATTATTTTGATGTTTTAGTATTAAAATTGTTAAACAAATAATGTAGTCATAGTATATTATTAAGTCATTTGGTACATAACTAGATTAAACCATAGTTAAATTGAACTTAAAAGCTACAAAAGTATTATAAGATGACAGACATTAATTTTATGAAAGTCAACATATTACAATTACTATTTTAAGTGAAAACATTCTTAATAACTCAATAAGTTCACTGAGAATAGCTAAAGATTTACACGTCACAACACTTTTAAAGTCTCTATATTTACATTTTACTTCACTGATGCAAATTTAGCTTTACGTTTCTCTAACTTCTCTTTGTTTTCAATGTCTGTCATTATTGCAGAGACAGATTGTCCGAACCTCTCAGCCCTTTTCTTCAACTTTTCCAAGTTACTGGTCATTGTGTTAGTGGATACATATGTGATACTATTCCCACTGGAAGCATTCTGACCAAACCTTTGCTTCCTAGCTTCTTTCCTTTCGGCATCTGATATCTTAACAGGTAAACCGAATCTCTTAGCACGCATCTCTAATTTAGTTTTGGGATCTAACTCTGCTGTTATTTTTACTTTATTACTGTTTGTAGGCGTATCGTCTTTTGGTGGATCCTCTGAGCTTTCTTCTGTCTTTGCAGTACTCACAGACATAGAAATGTTTCTGTTTAGTACAATTTTCTTTACACCAGAATCTTTTGTTTCTTGTTTGTCAGTGCCCTTCTCCTTATCTTGTGCTAGTTTCCGTTTGAGAACTTTTTGCTGTTTTGGCTGTCCATTAGCTTGCTTTTCCGGAGATTGTCCGGCAAGCGCCAACTCTTCGTTAAGTGTATCCGCACCCGTATCATCTAGAATATCGGCATGACTTTTTTCGTCTTCGTAGTCGAGAACACCATCAGAATCTATTTCATCAGAATCTAAATTGATATCAGCGTGATCGTCTTGATTTAGTGCTGCTGTTAGCCTGGCCACTAGCTCAGCTTTATCTCCGGCGTATGATAATCCACGTGATTTTAGTTCTTTTCGAAGATCTACTACTTTCATTTTGGTTACATCGGGAACTGTCGAATCAGACATTTTAAGGCGATATATTACTAACGCAAATATTTAGTTTGATTCGATGTAATTATCTGAAATAGTGTTTATGTATAAACCAAGTGCAGACTGAGTCAGTATACACCGCTAAAAACTGAAAGTTAACAATATTCCGTCAGTCAAGAGTTCAAGACAACTGTCAAAAATGATATCATCCATGTAGATTATTTATTGTCACAGATATTTACTTCATATGCCGTTTAGGAGAAATCGCTATAATAAAAATGTAATCAATCAGTAAAATATTCAGAATTTATTAAGACAGCACTTAAATAATAATCGACAAGTTAACAATAAAAAATGTATAAAATACCCGGGAATATAATGCTGAGACCTGAGACTAAGCATTTTGTCTATAAATAGAACGCCGAATCTCTAGATAATTTAGGTACTCTGTGTTTTGAAGTTAGGCAACACAGATTCATTATGTGACGTCATTATGGCCTGGTTGGGTTAGGTTTGCTTGGAAATTTTTGTTAAAATCTTGTATTTTAGTCTATTATATGTCGTGCTACTTGTTTTAGATTAGAAATAAAAATAACTGAATTAGTAGCAGTAAATCTGGTGCCAAGAAGTGTTCGTTTTGGCGACGTTTTCTGGCGAAAATGAATCGCCATGAAGGTGGGTAATGATAATCAAAATTTGTACGATGCTTTTGTCATTGTAAATTTCTTGTCTTACAAACTAATAAACAGTAAAAAAGATGCGATTTTCGTCGTTTTCATTTTAATTTTTCGATTTATTCGTGTATATTTTCGTCAAATAAATGGTAATATTGATGAAATTTCAGGAATCAGCTGTGATTCTTGTTTGAAAAATAACTTCAGAGGACGACGATACAAATGTTTAATTTGCATCGACTACGACTTGTGCGCTGCTTGCTATGAGTCTGGTGCCACCACGAACCAACATACAACAGAGCATCCCATGCAATGTATTCTTTCAAGGAGTGACTTTGGTGAGTCTTTTGTGTTACACTTCAACCCAGTCAGGTGGCCTACATTTGAGACTTACCAAGTAGTATGACCATTTCGTTGCGTCAACATAGTGGAACCATTCAAAATTATTATTGCCTAATTTATTTATATTGTATAACCAATTCATTTGTCTCAGTATATTTTTTGTTACATTAATAATTACCTCTCATATTTTTTGTGACCACTGAATCTGTGACTTGCACTACTATTGTTGAGGTAAATATAATGATTGAATTAAATTAACATATCAAAGGTAGAATATTTTCTCATAATTTACACTCATACAATAAAGACTTCACAATATATTAAACAGACAAAGTGCTGCTTCACCAAGGAAAATATTTTCTAACACTAGCACCTGTTAATAATAGTCATTTCAAGGAACATTTACTAACTGAGATGTCAATATCATTGTCCTTGGTGGGAAAGAGAAAAAGGGTGTATGATATGTGTATTAATATTGTACTTATGGTTTTAGACTTGTACTATGGTGGTGAGACTCTGGCCTTGGAACAACCACAAGCATTCACATGTCCATTTTGCAACCGGATGGGGCTGTCAGACACGGCTTTGATGGAGCATGTGACCGCAGAACATGCAGACACCACACTCGCTGTGAGTTCTGAAGTAATGCATACTTTGAAAGGTGTCTGTGGTATTGAGGAATTCATAATGTGTTTACAGTTTACATTGATTTGTATTTTTCGTTATATTTATCCTTTAAGTTTACCACATTAATTACTAATACTAAGTGTAATGTAGGACATAAACTTACATACATTTAAAAAGGCACAAGCATAATCCACCAATTTCTTTTAATGGAGTTTAGATTAGTGACCAAGTTTATCTAAATATGTGTGTCTCCCAAGGCTTCCTATAAATGTTATTTAACCCATGGACTGCTAAGAAACAAGATAATAGAAATTCTATTGTGTCTCATTTGGACCCATGCATAAGCAGTTGAGATGTTAATAATAGCAACTGATACACATTGAGATTTATTTTATTTTATTTTATTTTATTCGGAAAGCGTACAGTGGTAGGGTAATATTATAATAAGTACATAACTAAATTAAATGCACCATTTAAATGCTTTCGCATATAAAAACTATACTATTGTCATATTAAAACAGGTTATCTTTTATTTGAACTATATACACTAGTAATACCTGTTAGTAAACTATTAAAAGCATAAGAATTAAAGAAATCACAATAAAATATAATTAAGGAAAAAACTCCGTTGATTTGCGCAAGTTTGCTTTTAATCGATTTGACTGCAAACGAATGCCCAGTCAGCGTCTTACTAGAGTCGACTTTTTTCCTATCTTTCGAACCAACGATATGAAAGTAAAACGATGTCTTTTCTCTATCTGATGGTTAACCGGCGTCTTGGTTTAATGGTTTTTCATTCTCAACCGTGAAATTCCAACTTCACGGCTACGTACTTTGAAGCGGCGAAGTAGAGTGTAGAGGAAATAAGGTTAGACAAAGTCGAGAAGCAAACTCTTTGAAATCCTTATTGCTTGGTTTAGTATTTTCTTTTTATATATTAAAAAAATTATTTTTATCTTCAAGCAAGATTAGAATCTTTAAGCGGAAGTTGAAATATATTGTACGCCACAAACCAGTAAAACAATTTATGATTTAATAAAACAGTTTTTTAAACAAGCGACCTCACGGTGATGTTTTTGCTGTTAAAAATGTCTATTTTTTCGTTTGTATTAAATTTAAAAAGAAATCAACTTAGCTTGGCCGGGAACATCAGAAGCCTTTTTATTGTATAAAGCCCACTACGCTGCGAGCCTCTACTAAATTAAAGAACATATTTTTATTAATCAAAGTTACTGGTACGATAAATTTAATACAAGGAAATGATAAACTCATCGGCACGCATCCATTTGTAAGTTAAAGGGTAATCAATTTGCTTAGGCCTTAGAGGATTAAAAGCATTGATTTGCGCACTGAAGCGTTTACAATAATTATAGTCAGTTGTACGCTTTACGTAGGTAACGAATGATAAGAATAATATTGTTACTAAGTTTCACCTATTCAATGCCCGTGTGGAATCAAATCTCGTAAGTTTAATTTGTCCTACTTCCTAGTTTTTGATTGCCATGAATATATATTGTGAATATACAAATATACTGGTGTAATGGAGCAGGTCCGATGATGAAAAGTGTGACCATAGAAACTGTAATAAAAGGACGCGACCCGATCGAGTTTGACATCATTTAATTTTTCTTTAGACGTACTCTTATCTTAGATGATATACAGGATCAGACGATGAAGCTAGAGGGTCACTACTAAAATAGTTACTTAGTGAATAGTTACTTCTCTATTTAAAAAAAACCTTGTGCAAACTCATCTAAATCGAATAGAAAATCTACAAGTCAGAGACGTAATATTCGTCATCAAAGATAGCGTGCCACGGTAAAATAGTCTTCCGCGTAATAACAATACGTGCAAAGTTCATGTAATTTCACCGATTGACTTGTTATGCTCACGGATATGTTAATTCGCGACACAAAATTGCTGTGGCAGTTTCATGAAAATGCATGACCTGAGGCAATAAGCCACGAGGTTCTTTCTAACCTAGTTTCTTAATGAAATACCGCGCTGGATCTAATATGCCAGCCGAAACTAAGAAGGTCATCAGATTATTCGCTTTTTAGGTAACGAGGAATGGTTTGACCCAACACATGACTAGGATCAGATTAAATGCGAGTTGTTGTTTGCCTTTTTGGTTTGAAACGCGTTGGGCATGATTTTGATTGTACATACGTGCATGGGTACTGATAACCATCATTGTTTCGGTTTTATTAAAAATATATGATGGTTCTAACTTTAATTTGTAAGTTTAAGAATATTTTGTCTATGACTTCGTGTCTTTTGTCAGTAAAAATGAATTTAAAGATCTAGCTCAAATATACCGGGTTACACCTTAAAAACAATAGGTTTATTGGGCATAAATTATAGCAAAAATATTGCTTAAGTATTACGAGTTAAAAATAATCCAATAATCATATTTTACGTAAATGTTTACTCCCTATTTTAATCATACCTACGTTAATAAGAATACAGCATGCATCATATTTCAGTAACAATGTAATAAGCGGTATCTCTACTTGGCAACGTATTTTATTGCACGCAACACTAAATAGCACAGTCCAGTGCTTGCAACTTCCGAGAATTACTCGTATCCTGATATCACATAGTATTTTATACTGTCGAGATCTACGTGTATACCTCATTATGAAGTCATACACGAAAGAGTTTCTAACTCTATCGTACAAGTTTCTAATATCATATGTTCAATTTAAAATGGATGTAAAAATATTCTAAATTCGTTTTGTAGGAAAAAATACTTACTAACGTTTAACGCCAGTTACGTAGTTATAACTGGCTGATTACTAATATTTACTGACAATAATAACCTACAGTAACAGTCCCGATGTCTACTATACCCTTATTAACAACCACATCCACATCACCGCCGTAGCAGATATATTTTTTTTCTCCTGTGCATTCAGGGAGGAACCGGGATCTCATAATACACGAGTTATACACTGGTCCGTCCTAGGTGTATTGAGGTCATTTCACGTAATGGCCAGGTCATGATACGTTCGGGTCCATGGCTTTCCCCACCTTGACGTCTTCGTCCCACTCGGCAGTCTCCTTCTAGAGAAGACCAGATATAACTTTTTGTATGGCCAAATAGATCAAAATAAATCTGCTCGCGGTGACCTGCGTGCATAAGGCCCACACCAGATTTTTAACTAATAGTAATCTATACTAATATTATAACGCTGAAGAGTTTGTTTGTTTGTTTGATTGAACGCGCTAATTTCAGGAATTACTGGTCCGATTTGAAAAATTATTTCAGTTTTAGATAGCTCATTTATTGAGCAAGGCTATAGGCTATATAACATCACACTAAGATGTATATTATTATTTTTTCCGAAGCGAAGCGAGGGCGGGCCACTAGTAAGTCATACATTTGTTTCGTATCAACAAAAATTATACTCAAATGTAACGCAATCTTCCACTCGTTCCTCTAATCACAAATCAATACAGCATGTAAATATTTACCGTATAAATAAATAAAATTGCACAGACATTTTATAAGCGATTTCACGAAATGGGCAATACATTTATGTTCGTTTGATGAAACAGTTAAGTGTACCTAATATATCGCTGTTGCGAACCTTAAATATACTGAGGGATAGGGTATAGCTATGGTAGGAGGTAAGAGGCATACTTCCAAGAATATTATTAGACCCTGGTCACACCACCGTGTTGTAATGTTGCTAATAAACGCTACACTTTGGATCTCAAATACCGAACAAACGTAGGTGAAGTATCATAATGAAACATTACTTTCCAATTCGAAATTCAAATAAAGCTTTTCGAAGACTGATCTGAAAAACACTTCAAAACTCTTTGTATATTTTACAATAATCTTTCTTTTATTCCGTACTAGTTTCCGCTAGCGACTTTGCTCACGTGGAATTTGACCGATCCCGCGGAATTTCCGGGATAAAAACTATCCTATGTGTTAATTCAAAAATCGGTTCGGCAGTTTTTGCGTGAAGAAGCAACGTAAACAAACAAACAAATATACAAACTTTCGCATTTATACTCGTAATATTAGTTAGATTTATTGTATTTTTAACATCTCTGTTTGTAAAAAAATCATAACAGTATATTAAGGTTAGGTACACAGAAGCGCATGCACGTAATTCGAGATTATAAAAATTACAAACAACAATAACAAAAAAAATCAAAGGTCAATTGTTTAGATATGACACAATATCCAAAATCAAAGAGATTAATTCGCTTCTAATGTATGGAAAGAGGTTTATGCAAGGTTATACGTGATTCCAAGTATGTATCTAATCGAGTACGATCTAAGTGAGTCTAATCTGAAATTATGTTTGCATGTCTTACGAATTGGATTTGCTTTTCGACGATTTGCTTGAACTTTTTGATAAATATTATTATTATTATTTTTTATAGAAAAAGGTAGCAAACGAGCTGACAGTGCCACCGTCCCCTGCCGCCCATGGACACCTGTGACTAACTTCGGATTAGAC
>DWKA01001009.1:0-13704 GCA_018249155.1 Panoquina ocola ocola
GAAATAGTATGATAGTTTATTTCCCGTAAATAACTTCTAATTCATTGGCTAAGAGCTATTAAAAAGCACGCTATTCAAACTCATACAAGACAAGCATTCACCGCACAGTGGTTCAATTACGCAAATCGCCAGAAAAAGTTCCACGACAAAACTGTCGTGGGCCATTCAAAGAAAATCCCTTCACTATTACGAGTCCCATACACTTTTCCGTGGCCATTCAACATCAAAACCGATACCTAGATACGGAGATATCCGGACAAAAGCCATTATGTTGAATACAAATTCCGTCAGTTTCAGGGGTTGCGAAATAAGGGGACGAGCCCTCAGAATTAGAATTACTATTACCTACATTGGTATTATCTATAAACATTTTAACGTACACGCTTAACCCGCGGAGACCCGCGTTTGATTCCCCGATGAAAGCGGTTGCTGGGGTGCGGTTTGGTTAGGGGCGGTTTTTTGCAATTCTCTTAGGACGCCGAGATTGGATAGTTCTGATCGGCCGTCAGGGTTCATTATGACTGTTAAATCGTTTTTGGTAATACAGTGGCGGATTTATTTTCTGTAAGCCCAAGAGTAACTTTTAAAATAGTTTTGGATGAATGAAGTGTTTAGCAAAGTTTTGTAAACTGTTTGTACAGGTATGTAGGTGTTACAAATTGGAACTTATTTTCAAATTCAAATCAAAACATTTTTATATTATTTTTTACTTTTACTCCCTACTACATAATTTTAGTGCAAAATGGGTGTTTTTTACACTTAAATACAAATAGCCTATAATATTAAATGGGAAGGTACACAACTTTAGGTTATTTTAGATTAAATTATGTTTGTTTGTCGGTGTAAAAATACCAAGATTTTTACAATTTATATTAAATACTACCAGACTGTTCCAGAACAATGAAATTGAAAAGCAGTTTTATTCGCTTATAATAATTATCTACAAAGTAGAAACCTTATCATATCTAAAAAACATGACTCATACTCAATATCATTATTTATCATTAAAAAGAACTAAATAAGCCAATAAATGAACTGTTAAATGACATTAATCGCAATATCATTTTCCATCACCCCGTAATTACAGATATGTTTATAGACGCGCGCCGCAACGTGGCGAATAAATGAGAGTCACGTCGCGTGACGGAGGGAGAGTTCCTTTAGGATACATTAATGCCTCCACGGTCCATGCCCGAACGTTTACATGCCAATAAAGGAAAAATACACTTGTATGTGTACACTTGGCATGTTCAAAGATTGATTTATAAACATTTTGCACAAGTACAGGAAAAGAAAATGATTACTTTTCATTTATATTCAAGTTGGAGAAGAAAAGTTTTATCATTTACGCAATAAATAAGTAGCTTAATATCATAGCCATTGATAACAACTCCTCAGTTGTGTGATGCATTCACCGTGCTTATGTGTCTTTTGAGCCAAGTTTAAGCAATTGAGCTATATACGATGTTATAGAAGTTTCTATCTGAATTTTGGGTTAGATACGACCTATTTTCAGAGAGTACTAAGAATGAAATAGATTTCTTTCAATTAGTTCCATGACAACTTTAGGTATCTTACGATTCATGTCTTAATAAAAAGAACCTACCGTTGTAGCAATATTAATACCATAAGTTGAGCTATTAATATTCTATTGACAAACAACAAACACCACTGACTTGATTATATCGGGAGGTTTGTAGTTCACAACCAGAAATTGGCTGAAATAATCACGACTTTATTTGATTGGAAACAATAAACGCAACGTCAATAGCTAATTACCTACACAAAATTGAAATATTGCAATTGTTGATGAAGCACTTTGCATAAATAGTCATTCGAATTAAACGTCCAAATGTTTCAGTTTATTTGGTGATTATAGTTTGAAGTGCTGCGATTTGTTTTCTTCATTGTGAATGCGTGAAAGCCTGGTTAATTTGCAATGAATAATTATTCGTGTTTTAGTTGATTCATTTTGGTTAAGTATAGATACTTTGTAGGTAGTGATTCAATGTCAGATTATAATATGTTTTGTATTAATTCGACATAATAATATACATACTTCTATTCCGTGGCATTGATTTTAATCACGAGAAAATTAATGTTTCTTTGGCATTTTTTGAATGTCACTTATTCTTAACTTCGAATAGGTACAAGTTATGACAATTTTTTTTGTTTCTCTTATCAATTTAACTGACATATTTGTTAATCGAAAATATGGAAAAATAAGTTTTAAATGACGAGACTTCCTTGCGGATCTACACCTAAATCATGCTTCTAATTTATTAATGCATGAATAGCAACTCATCAACTCTCCCAACACCATCGACCATCCATGTCACCACGCACTCCGTGCTGACGTAACGTCAAAGTTGACCGCCTCGGGGAAAAAACAGTAACTTTGTAAGTCACTTAAAATAATCTCCAGTTACAGCCTTTTGCGTGTCATCGAAAACGAACCCGGGCTACATAGGGCTACATAATACACGTGACACGCAGAAGCCCCGAAAATGCCTGTCGGTAGCATTTTGGCGGTGTCGGGTTGCGATGGACCAGTGGGCACTCCGTCGAAGCCGACTACTAAATTAAAATTAGGTATCTCCCAAATGTGGTGCGCGGCGCGAACACTTTTGACACTTTGGTTTTTTGAGCGATTGGCCGCGTTTTGTGTTTCTAAAACACTGTGCGCGGAATGTTAATGTAGCGCACACGAAGAATTTTTGTGAACTAAATTTCGTCGCTGTTTTTTTAACCTTTGACTTCGGTTTCGGTTGTTGTTGATAGTTTGCCTTTAACATTCATTATTCCCATACTATTTGCATACATTTGTTTACTTGTTAAACTCCAACAAAACTTTGTATGGGGGGCATTTAACCAAAAGTCCAATGATTGTTAGATAGCAATGTAGCTAATGCAAATAACGCTTTATCGCTTTAGGGCTTATACACAAACGTCATTTTGAAATGAATTGAATGGAATCAATCGGTCATCTGACACATTGGTTACAAAATTCCGAAATAACATAAAGGTAGGTCGCTAGTAGTCGCGGAAACGAACCACTATTTTTCTTTAATCAGCGATTCAGTACGAGGTAAAGAATGATGCCACGTACCTAAAACTTAATGAATCACAATGTAGGTAGTTTTTTTTTAATTTTTCACAGACAGTAGTGTGAAACTTCCGAATTAACATAAAGGTAGGTTGCCAGTAGTTGCGGAACTCAACCGCCGTCTAATTAGGCTCGACGCGAGTGAAGCGTGTAAGCTTTGGCACGCATAATTTTTTGCACAAATTGACGACCGGTTACGCTCTTGTTCTTTTAATTAGAACTTAGTAAGGGCATTAGCCTTTAAGTGTTGAACGTAAACATCTCCAGTTAAATTTGTTTCGCGATACGACGCAATATAAGCTTTTTGAGCTGGTAATACGATCTGTTGTTGGTCAACAAGATTAGCGAAGTTTTGTTACGTTTTGATGTAAGTTTGCCCAATTAATACAAAGTTGCCATGATTGTAATTGGTCGTTGAAATCATTCGTTCGGACAACAAATTCATATGGACAATAAAAATATAATAAAATGAAATTGTGCAAAATAAAAAATAAATCACATTAACTAAATATTAAACTGTTATGTACTTACCTATCACTTAAAAATGAGAGTAATTTAAACAGCAATATAACGGAACAATATCGAATCTACCAATAAATAATATAGAGGGGGTAACATTTGTTATAACTAGAAATGTAAGGACCATAAAACGTCCAAACGTATGTACTTAAAGTAGATACCTACTCCACCTCTCGACAATCGAACATTACCATAAATATCGTCGGACTTAACATCAATTCCTATGCCATCATAAGCAGTTGACGTTAATCTGGGGGAAGAGAGCGGCAACACTCGCGTCTTGCGATCCCGTAAGTGTGAACGCGACAACAAATGTTTTGTACATTCATGCGTGAAACATTGCGTTCTAACTGAACGAACGATAAAAGACGTATGTGCTACCCTTTTGTTTGTGTATTGGTCGGAGATTTTCTTTTTAATATTTCCATTTATTTTTTCAAATATCTTATTCATCACACGCATCTTTGTACAAGTATTATTATTTAGATAGAATTATTTCGATCTCCAAAAAAATTGATATGAAATTTTATATTTAAATTGAATACTAACTCTGAACTTCATAAAATTGAGTCATAAAGGAGATATTATTCATCATAGAAAATAAAATACTTAGATTCTTAACTGTATAAAAGGAAACCAAAATACAAGAAGACGCTAAGAAATATGGCATGAACGTAAGGTACCTACCTACTTTTATGTAGGTATTGGTTTGTCTGACGAAAATATCAACATTAAGTATATTAAAAAACAGTTAAAAAATGTTTCTAATTTTTACATAGCTATCATCCGAAATAATATTAGTTTTACTAACTAAAACATCCAAAAAATAAGATATCATAATATTGAATATCGTAAATATAACATGTTTTAATGTTTAATTAATAGGTAGTAAGAGTATAAAATAATTAAATGATAACAAAAACAAGTAGAGTATCAAAACACGCAACATTGGCGCAGCGCTCAGCGCTCGCCGGCGCAAGAGGAGCAAAACACTGCACTTACTCCGTTTTAAAGCTAACCCGCAATCGATTGTTCCACGTATTTTTGTCCGCTTTCAGTTGGTAAGAAACATCACGCCCATTCGACCGTTATGACTAGGCGACGCAACGCTGGATAAATACCTATCCCTTTCTAACACACGTGTCAATGCATCGGTCGTGCCTTTCACCTATTTGCCCAGTGGGCCGAGTGCGTACGATACGACAGTCATAAAAATAGCCCCTTTGGCGCCGAATCTTCTAGGGGTTTTCGGTATTTCAATTTTGCGTCCTCTTGTTAGAGAGTGGAAGGTATAGGTGTGTTGTGATCAGTTGGGCGTGTGCGGCTACGTCATTTCGGAGTTCGATATTGGACTCGGCTATGATTTATTTTATCTCGAGCTTCTAGACTACACTGTTATGAAACTGTAACGACAAGACAAGATAAATATGTAGGCAAAATGGAAACACTGTGTGTTCTGAAAGATTTTTTCTGAACCCGATTGTTATTTTTAGGGATTTTTTTTCGTACCTATTAGTTAGACCGTCGGTTTACAGTTGAGGCAAAAACTAAATGCGTAAATGTCCGTATTATTCCAAATTAAGTATTTGTGTTTGAACAAAATGACCGACGTGGTGTCTATCTTTGACACCGCGCCAGTTATTGAAGAAATTAACGATAATCAACTAAAATTCAACCAAATATTTTCTTAAGCAAAAACATAAATTTTAATAAAACCCAAGATAACGTAACAGTCAATCAAAACCCATCTCGACATCGCAAACCTCCAACAACACTATACATCAAAACTTACAACAAAAGATGTCATTCGCGTCGTCGAGTGTTTACATAACCGAGCATTAAACTTCACAAAACGATTCTCCAATTTTGACATGATTAACAGAAAAATTGGCCGGATCGATGGCGAAAAAAATTCACTATACGCCTTTTTTTCACCCGAGCAGATGTCCCTGAGATACGTCGGTTCGATCACCGATCGTGTCAGTTTAAACACGGCTTTATTTAATGTGGAGGGTATGATATTTTTCGCGCCGATATTTTTGTCATCTCATTAATCTCTATAATGACGAGAGCCGAGTTTTTTATTTCGGTTAATTTTATTAATATCTCTTACCTTGCTATTTTGTTAAGGATGAATAATTAACGAATTATTCATCGATCACTTACGATAATGGTTTGGATTTTGCGGACAAACTTTATGATGTTACCGATGGTTGTAATTGTATACCTACCTACTGTAGCTTGTAACAAAACATTCCATTTAAATACATCATTAAAATACATTCTTTCAAATGTTCAACACGATTACTGAGAACTGATATGAAGTAGCTATTCCACTGTAGAATCTGAACTAGAGTTTCCTAACTACGTCACTCGAGTCATTCCAGTAAGTACCTATTCATCTATTAATTTACCATAACATACAGCTAAACAATTGGATTTTTTCGTTAGTTCACTTATGCCATTTCGATTTAGTTTTTCATACTTATTCGTTCGAATTTCACAAACCCAAACCTGCGATCTCTAGCTGAACCTATTATCTTTTGATATCGATTCAAAGCTGACAGTTTATTAGCGAAGCAATTTATTTGTCCATCTTTTCTTCATCGCAGAATTTATGAACTCCACTCTATAAAGCCTGTAGGGGCACAAAGAGCTAATAATGCAACAGACCCGAACTGTTACATGGAATAATTCGTAGAATAGATTCGTTTGAATGGGTCCTTCAAAAGGTCGGATGGACAATAGTGTATTGGGACCCAAAACATATGGTCCTGCGACGTGAAATTTGTAATGTAACGAAATTGGATTAAGGCACAGAATTGTCGCTGGATTTTGTCCGGCTTATTTTGATAGTCGGCACAATGGGCAGCGGCAACAACTGCGCTCCTAATTAAAATATTTTAATGTTGTGACGCGTATTGAATGTCCGATCTTTTCTTGTGCTCATTGTAAACGGCTAGTGCGTAAAATTATAAGTTGCATAGATTGTATCGAATAGATCAACGAGGTATTCGATATTTACCAACTGGATGTATAATTTTATGTGCGAAATATAAAACATCAAATTCTATTAATTCATTCATACATTAAAAACGAAATACCATCAACCTATTTTTCCTTGACATGTTCTCACCAACACTACATTTTATAAAAACCTGAAAATAAAACTAAAAAATAAAGTCGTACTCACACTAGGTATGTTATCATTATTGCACACATTCTCGCTGAGCAGGCGGTCTCTGATCTCCCACGCGAAGATCGAGGGGCACTCCCGCTTGTAGTCCGCTATCTTCTGGACGACCGGCGTGGTCGCTACGCGCGGCTTCGACCCCCCGATAGCACGAGGCTTGATCGACCCCGTCTCGTAATATCTGCGTGCAAAGCTGAACTTAGTTTGGATTGTGGAAGTGGACGACAGCGTAGGCTTAAATAATATGATAAAAATACATTTGGTGTTATGAGCAATTGTTCATACTTTCAAAGCCCTGAGTTCCTAAGAAATCTTGTGTTTTTTTTTCTATTTATGACCTAAATTGTAAATATCCACCCGATGGTAGGGTACTAATGATAAGTGATTATCTTCGCACAAGAACATCAGAAACACTATGAACATCATCGATCATAGGAAAAGAGAAGAAAAAAGTACATAAGTAACCGGCTCATAAGACATTCTTCTACAAAAAGTTTATGTGTAAAGTCGAGAATAAAAATTATAACAGACAAATTTCAATTTAAATCGTCGTTCAGTAGGCAGACTAGCAACTAAGCGTCAATACGTAGTAGAGATTTAAAATTGCTTAGATCTCAATTGTAAGGCTTGATCGACCTTGTTCGAGAATACGTGTGGAAAATAGACTTTAGTTTGTATTGTGACAGTGTACTTCTTAATTATGGAGTAGTAGCATGAATATTTTGAGGGTGTACGAGGCGTGATAGACCTCGCTACTTCTGTGAAAAAAAAATAATTTTATATTTATATTATGATTACCCTAACTACTTTATAGAATATTTTACGATTAACTACTTAATCTAAATCTTAAAGAAACATCAAAACAGACTTATTATTATGAAACTAAAGAAAGCCATCCTAATAAACTTTTCATTTAAAAATCAGTTATAATTACTAATGACGACAAACTTTAAACATCAACCAAAACAAAAATTCGAAGTATTGAATTTTCAACTTCTGCAAACCTTGAACACGGAAAAAAATATGGACAAATAAAATATAAGCACATTGCACTACCCATTGAAAATACCGAACAGCTTTGCGTACTCGAGAGGTATTAGATCACAATTACGAATATAATCTGTCGATACATCCCTTGCAAGTACCTATACAAATACGTTGTGTCCGCAACTTTATATTTGCAGTTGATACACTATTGTTGTTGAAAAATAGTCTTTATGGTCTTAGGGATAAGGTAGCGTGTGGATGAGTTAGCTGCCAAGGTAGTGGTGGAAATGAGGATGTACTTGAGTATTGTTGCTTTCGACATATGTCGAATGTTCGAATGTCGATGGACCGGTCGATATTTGAAGGAATGTGCTGAATTCTCTTTGGGTTGAGTGCTGGCTTGGAGTAATTTACAATGTTGATTCGCAAAGCTAAATGCTTTTGAAGTAAGTACTAATTTGAATGTGTGCAATTGAGTTCAATGAGTAATGGATTTACGTACAAAATGACAATTTGTAAGTATTATTATTGTCGAGATAGTGGGTTGGTGTGAGAAATGGGAAAGGAAAAACATGTATTACTGAATATGTGACAAAACTTCAGTATTCTATTTGATTAGTTACTAGCGGGCTGCCCTCGCTTCGCTTGGGGAAAAAATAGCATGTCTACTAATTGTCATAAAATATACATATAAACCTTCCTCTTCAATCACTCTATGTATTATAAAAACCGCATCAAAATCCGTTGCGTAGTCTTAAAGATTTAAGCGTATAAAGGGACATGAGGACAGAAAAAGTGACTTTGTTTTATACTATGTAGTGATTAGGTGACAGCATATGGATAATGCCTTTAGTTTTACTGTTAGACAACGGTAAATTATAATACCATCAGATAAGTCGACGGTAAGACGAAAAAAAAATCTAAATAGGTTCAACATTTTACAACACAATTATAAAAATCTTTAAATATTGTTAAAATACAGAGCTATTGTCACTGTAAAATAAATAAAAAGCACGTGTCTAAAAACCAAAAAAAAAGTAGCAAAACATTAAAAACTGGGAGCCGATACAATACTGTCACATTTCGACATACGATTCTATTGATGTTATCGTTCGACCAAATCGCGTCACCCCAAAATAAACTATATCGAATAGGAATCAATCGATACCATGTCATCTGCTGAAGAGCTTGTGTATTTAGGCATTGTTAGAACTATTAGCAAGTTATTATCTTCGAGGGTCCTACCAGGTCGCCCGAAGCGTTCTGTAATCGCTTTCGCCTCGGGCGGGCAGATTTGAGAATAGGGCGCGTGCTTACGTCACAATCGGGTGGGAGGCGAGGTTAATGAACTTAGTTTTTAGGTATCATTTGGCGACTTCCTAACTTTTGTTCAACTTAATCGTCAGAGATACGATTGCTTTATTGCTAATAATTTTTGAGATTTTTTTAATGAATTTTGAAAAATGATTTCTTTTTTGGGTGTACGGTGAAGGTAGTACGACTTTTCTTTATTTTCGAACTCTATATTATCATGTAATCTTTCAATATTTATAACTACATAATTTTCTGTTTAACCATTTGTATAATTTAAATTAGGGAATAACAATATATAAGTAAAAAAAATATATTCTGTAACATTAAGCATAGAAAAGTGTCGATAAATCAAACCATAATTGAATGTATTAAAATTAATCATTTTACCAACGAAACGCTTTTTAACGTCTAGTCATAGCTGTTAACGCATTCATTTAAACTAACAAGCACCGAGTCAACAGATAACATCTAACTATTGTGTCTATTTACAAAAACCAATTTACGAAAACAAATATCGCGAAAAAACTCGTCTGCCTACAAAAATAATTCGGAAACCGATAATATGAAAAGTCATTTAATATCCCACCACAATGGAATTGTAGAAATTGCGAACGAATTTTCGTCCAACCGAGCAATTATTGCATCAAACAATAAATTGATCGAAATCAGACGCATTCAGGGATAACAATACACGGTTGTTATTATTTCAACTACGAAATACATTACTCGTCTCCTAACACAATTATTTAATGGTCGGTACAAATGTGTCGATGTACGTCAAACGTTGGGTGAATCGTCAGGGGGTAAGATCGACGTGATAGTTCCCGGGGAGTAGGAACAATTTAGTATTATCTTAGATTGGTTCTGATGATATTTGATTGTGTATTTAACATTTAGTTTTTTTTAATAACACATCATTATAACTGGGCTGGTTACCATTACCACATCTGCTGCGTAACGTGTTAATTATTGCGTTAAAAATGCTGCCACATAAATAGATAATGTGATTCAACAATTTTGCATACTAAATTAAAGTGCCAATTTAAACATTATATAATATTTTTTTGGACAGCAAAATAATGTAGTTTTATTATAGCCAAGCTTTTAACGCGTTTTATCCGTTATATTATTATTAAAGTTAACAGTTATAATCATGAAATACGATGGGCGGATTTTAATGAACTCCACAATAATCACGACACATACAAACTGTATTAACAATCAAGTTATAAATTAAGTTATAATTGTAAAATTATTGCACAAATTTTTAATAATCAAACGATAAACATTTACAATAAACCGTCTCTAAAACTATTTTAAGACTATTAAATAAATCCAAACACAGAAAAGAGGCATTAAAACGAAACCGCTAAAATTCCCATCGGTAACCAGGACAGCTGAGCTCTAGTCAGGAATAACAAGCTTAACAGCGGGAGGCCACGTTAATTAGGCGTCCTGCTAGCCCTTTCTGAGGCCCCGAAGGTCCCGAAGAACTAACCCTTCTGTAATTGGCATGATAAGAATGTCAGGGGTGTGTGGGAACAACACTGTTTGTAGCACTTGCAGCCGACGTCTGGGGTAGGGAATTTGGGAATTGATACTGCGGATTTTCCCCGCTACCCTATTTCTGTTTCTGTACGTGTAGGTAAGTAGGTATGCTCTTTCATTAGATTTTTCGTTTAGAAATGTGTTGATGATAAACAATAGAAAATGTTTCGGGTAATCGTTAGCTAGTTACATTGAGTAAAATCCGAGGTCTCACATATCGTTTTTTATATTTTGAAGACATGACGATAAAATATTTTAAAGATTTTCTGAATTCGTAGACAACGTCTTAAAACTGTTACTGAAAATAATTATAGGTAGGTAGGAAAATATTTAAATGAAAATGTAGTAGAGCTGATTTCGTATGCGAACATTAGTTCTTATGTAGGTACTCGTACCTAGTATGTAATAGTCAGGTGAAAAGATTAAGAAAGTGAAAAACCTGCACTTCACTGAAATAAATATTTAACATTGGTATCTAATGCCTTGACTTTACAGGGAGCACTTAAATATGATCAAATATAAATATTTTCACTTAAAAATAATTAACTTCGATAAATACATATATATATAGGTTTTATAAATAGGTTTTATCATCGTCTTTATATTTACTTGCATTAGGTATCCTGGACCATTTATTCCTCATACAAAAAAAATAATAAAAAAAATACAACAGACTAAACAAATTCATAATCTGTTTACGTCCTCCTTCAATAAAGATCCAATTTGTTTTATCAATAACTCGACAACTTACAGAAAACAGGCAACCCTCGCGCTCCCCAAAATAATCACTTTGGTACAACATCTCTTGAAGTGGCTTCGAGGACCGCGCAGTAGGGGTGCCAATTACTAGAAAATAATGTTTTATTTTGATTTTTATTTAGGGGCGGCGGTGGGACAACCCTGAAAGGAACACCCTGTATTAAAAGCTAGCTCCTTTGATTGACGTCTTTAACATTTTTTTTATTGTTCCCAATTGACTTTTGGGCATTTGTTCTCATACTTACACAATAGCGTCATAGGGTGAAGTTATTTTAATATTACTTTACGTTTATCGACTTTCTCGTAAATAGATTTTAAAGGTGCGTATTTCGAAAATAGAAGAAACAAAATAAATATTATGTAGATTTATCCATTGACTTGTATTATCATTTTGTATGGTCGTCAAGCAAACACTATCAGATGGTAACTAAAGGTTATCACCACTACACTACAAGGAAACGAATAGTACTACACGATAGAGATAAAAAAACATTTTTTTTTACAATTTGTATCTTTCTGTTTGTCTGCCTTTGACTTTCACTGACAGATAGCTGATATACTCGTAATAATGAGTAACTTAGGCTACTTTTATTTTAAAATATATAATAATTAAATTCCACGCAGACGAAGTCAGGGGCACAGTTATTATGCATTCAATACAGATATACACTGTAATCTTTAAATGCAACGAATCATTCTAAAATCTAAACTATAGTGTACTCTACGGCTAAGTCGTAACTCGTAAGCCGCGATAAAATCACAATCACGCGAATCCGCTGACGGAATCACAGCACCCCGGAACATTTGGAACACCCGAGTCCATTCCCACCTCACACACCCGCGGCGTCACACAAAAACAATATGGGAATGTTAATACCTTTAATGCCTATTGTATTGATTGAACCATTCAAATTGTTTTGTCGTACCTCAGCGGGCATATGGGAATAAGATCAATTTGCGAACGCGTGGCTAAGAATTGACCTGTTCTTAAGGAACAGTCGATTGTTCCTACTTGTTCTCCCTTGTTCTGCCTTGTTCTGCCTTGTTCCGACTTGTTCCCCCCTGTTACCCACAATGCGTTTTGTGTTAATTCATTTATTCTCAAATTAATTGTTATAGGTGCTCGGGAGCGAGTTTTTAGTTAAGTTTCTGTTTTGGTATTGTTAATATAAAATGTTGAATAATTCACTTACATCGATCCAATAGTGTGGATTTTGCTTGAGTTAGTTAGTAAGTTGTCAGCAAACATCGATATTTTATGGCACATTATTCGATATTTTATGGAAAATTATTTTTACTAAATAAATACTAAACAAATGAGATGGTGGTCAAGTTGATGGTATTGGCTACTGTCGTCCATGGGCGTCAGTATCACCGAAATTAATACGGCACTATTTTACTTTAGTATTTACAACATAATGTAAAACTACATATGATGAACATAAATAAACGAAACAAACGAAAAGTGTAAAAAATATACATATTATTATTATAACTTAAAATACGCATTTTATAAAACATGTATTTTTCATTAAACGAATAAATACATTAAGTTTAAACTGAATTGTTATAAATACTTATTAAAATTTTAAATCTACAAAAATAAAGGTAGTACTATACGTATACCATAATATAAATATACACCAATAAAAAATTACTGACCTGCCGAGTATTTTCGAAACGCAGCCATTGGATACTTGCAAGATTCGACTGATGTCGCAAGGTCGGGCTCCCGAGTGGGCTAGCTCCACAATCTTCTGCCTCGTGGAGTCCGGCAGGGGCCTCCCATTCACATACACCCCCCCTAACTGATTGATCCCACTGTGTCCCGCTGAGGAGCACCCGAATAGGGCTCCGCCACCCATCGCCGCGCTATGCATGAGCTCATCTGCAACAGTGAGAGATACTGATGAACTGATGACAAAATCTGAAAAGTGACCGTTTTATGGGGGAAAATGCCATTTAAAAATAAAAAATAAATGTTTTTCTGTTTACTTAATAAATAAACACGATTAATCAAAAAATAATTTTGTTGTGAAACTTCGAATCAAATATCTATACTCGATAATATTATAGAGTATACATATAGACTTATAGAGTTTATAATATGGTTGAGCAATATAACCAACTAGCTTATGCTCGCGGCTTCGCTCGCGTTAAAAGTATTAACTTTCATCCCCTATTTTATCCGCTTGGGGGCGGAATTGATTAAAATCCTTTCTTAGCGGATGCCTACGTCATAACATCTACCTGCATGCCAAATTTCAGCCCGATCCGT
>DWKA01001010.1:0-13702 GCA_018249155.1 Panoquina ocola ocola
GACACTAGGGATTAAATGAAAACTTTGTTAGTCGATCGATAGGTATTCTATATTCGATACTTAAAGCTATCAAGTTATTAAAAACTACTGAAATTCGTAATATTTTGTTTATTTATTTCACTTGTATCCGTTGCCGATTTAACAGTTTTTATACTGTTAACTATTTTCGAAAAACCGTTACGCTTAATTAATATAAAAAACATCAATTACGTACACATCAAATTAACGTACCTCCGGTAACGACGCCCGAATGCAAAGCGCACACCGGGGAGCGCCTCCAAATCGAACTACACATAATTGTTACTGAGTGATCCCGCCATTTGAATATGGCTTCGTTAGTATAAATTGAAATTGAGCTCCGAGTTTACGATACACGTGCTATATCCACGGCGACTCGGAGTTGCCGGTGCAGTCGCCGTAGGTGGAGCGCCGCGCCACTCCAATATTTAAATCGATTCACTTCAAAGAGATATCATATGAGGAAGTTATATTCTTAGAACGAAACGAATAAAACGAAAGTTATCTACGGGCTGTCGTCGCGTGTACACGTCACAGGTACATGCTCACGGAGCGTAAGGGGAGCACCGAGGCGGGATGATTGGGAGCGCGCGAGCTCTGCGCCGCGCCGCGCCGAGTAACGATTGTGGATAACATGTATTGTAGATCCGTGTCGTGTAATACTGGCAACCAATTCGGTCTCATAAAAGACTCGCCCAACATAAAACACCAATTTCGCGGCAATGAAAACCTGTAAACAGTGCCAGTCGTTTGGTCCAATCAACGGCGGCGAGACACTCGAGTTGCGACAATACACGAACATAAAACCTACTATTTTTTAATCGTGCCATAAATGCACTCGCGGTTCGTCCCGTTCCCACTTCGTTTCGTTTATCAAATAGAAGCTCACGCGAGGAAAGTAAACGGGGCGAAATGTTTAAAGCGTCGTCGTCGGAGAAGCGTCCAAATCGAGCTTGATTAAAGTTTATGGCGTATATCTTGCATTTCGTACAAAGCAATATAGTCGTGAAAAGGAGAAACTCTTCGGATCTAGTTCTAACTGTACCGGGTCAAGGATAATTACGGATAGAATTGCGACTCTCGCATTTTCGGATAACGGTCTGATTCATTTATTGGGTTTACTGACCCCCGCCGCGCCCCGCGACCCCATGTTTTAGTTACAATTATTATGTCGGTGACCAAACAAATAATAATAATGTGTTCCTGAAATCTATACTTTAAAAAACAGTAATATAAATGTGTCTGTACATTGATTTACAAAATATTAATCGATTAAAAAATAATTGCTGAGTATGAATCTACAATTTTTACATGTTTTGGATGTCTGTTTGTCTGTATGTTTGTACACGCTAATTTGTGGAACTACTGAACGGATCTAAATGGAACTTTGTTGTTGTACGGCTGTTAAGTCTGGGCTTGTATGAGATAAAGTATATAGAGTAAACGGATCCTGTAAACAAAGCGAACTTCCAAACAGACAAGTATATCGATTAATCTTATTATGGGGTATGAGGATTTATGGTGCTGATAAATATTACGACAATATATTTACAATGTCGATGAAAGCCTCATACAAATTGTCACGTACCTAGTTCTAACACGGGTGTCACCTTTTGTCGCGGCATTACATCTTAATGAAGAAGTTTTGTGAAATGCAAGCTTATCGTGCTAAATATGTGAATCCAAAGTGGTAACAGATTAAAGCCGGTCTCTCGAGAGTTCACGCTCAGTAAGTAACTGCCGCGGGTTCGCTGTGAGTTAACTAATTCCACGATCTTGACTATTTACACTATTTTTCTTTGGCATAAAAATAAATATACACCTAAACCAAAAAAGTGATCGTCCATAACCTAATGTAAAGAAAACATTCCAGTAGAAATACGCTCGCGGAGCATTATGTATATTATGCCATTTGGAGGACTGAGTAAACAAAAATTAGGACTGCGTAAATTATAATAATTTTGCGGTCGACGGCGGAGCTGAAGGGCGGATTATGTCTTCAGCAGGTAGCGCGGGCAGCTACCCCCCCCCCCCCGTGCTGCCGCCGTGTACGCCCACGTACGGGCTCATATCACTGTGTTTGACTCAAACAGAATTACATGATATAATCAATATACCTAAGCGACATGGGACGCGCCGCACAGCTTCACGGTGACCGTCTCCAGAGCCGAGCTCCGAGCTTCACGGACAGACAACAATGCCATTAATAATATTAATAACTATTTAGGCCCCATCACCGAGCAAGTGGTCAGCCTCTGTCGTCTCTTACAATATCCTTGTCTACCGGCATGTGATTAGGGTCAATTTTCTGGGACGCCAATTAGGACATTGTTTATTTTACAGATTGATGTATACCTACATTGTAGATGCCACTGAATGGTCTCTAGTTATGTTTCAAACATCTGGCAACCGCAGCCAATTAACGCTGTTCAATATCAATTCAGAATTTAATCTGCCCGTAGTATTGAAATCTCTGATTTGTAATCCCATAAATTATATTTGTAATGCCGTTGTGCGGAGCCGGCGGGCTCAGGTAATCCGCACGGATTGACTATCGGATAACATCATAACGGAGTATCTAGAAATAAACGCGATCATTTGCGATGTATTTACAAATACTTTTTTTTGTAATCGCTTTATTACAGCACTACCAACCCGCTTGTTATCGTACATCTTAAAAACCATACTTAATAAGTGTCATCGAATCATGTCCATCGACTAAAATCCAAAATGTTTACGGCTATTTACATAGAAAAATAAATCCTCAACATTCAATCGTCCGGGCATAAACAGCACTCCGTAAGCACGTTCAATATCCACAGATAAACATTATTACGATCCACTTTACCGCGCTTTCACCACGCACAGCGTCTTCTTATGAAACAATTCTACAATAACAGTGTGGCCATCACAATCGATGAAAATAATAAAACACGCGCCGGATATAAACTAGTCACTGGTACAATATTTGTGTCAGTGAATCGGTTAGAGATTACATTTATGTTGCATAACGTTTGCCGCTCGCGTTTGTTGAATATAAATATAGGACGTATTCATTTTGACAATACATTCTTGTACCTGTAGTATATGTACCTACTCGTATTTACCTGCGAATATGTTATTGAAGATTGCGTTATTTCGGTATAGCGTAGGAATATGAATATACTCGAGTATTATATTTCATACTTACTTAAAGTTTTACGTGTTAGTACAGTTTGTAAGATATAAATTGTTTTAAGTTAGAGGAAAATTAAAAAAAAAAAAACATAGGACCCGAATTGATAACCTCGTTGTTTTTTGAAGTCGGTTAAAAACAAAGTTCATCAATGTTTTCATTTCAAATGAGCTTAGCCTTAGACCCAAAAAATTACAAGTTTCAGATATTGTTACCACAGATAGGTAATCACAGATCCTTCTTTTGATACATTCATGGAATCGTAATGAACGAGCCCTTACATGCGAAATCTTAGTTAAAGGATCGCTGATGATTTCAAATTTGGGCCTTAATTTTACGAGCTGATTACCGCAGGACAGCAGACGCCGCGCCGCGGGCAGGTATATTAAAGTGAATAGAATTATGGACCTCATAAAACATTTTTACGAACCTTTTAATACAATCACCAAATTCCATCAACGTCTTTCTGCTGATGTGCGAAATGATGAAGAATCATTCAACTTGTCTCAAACATAATTATCTCTGCGTGCAGTAGCGACCACTTGCAAAAGTTTTAAGCGTCCATAACGCGAGTTTTAGTAGTAGCTTACCGAGATATTTAGGTTTAGTTATTTAGTTCATGTTATCTTTAATTCACTTTGCGACGGCTTGCGACCACACAGCCATGATTGTGCAATCATGTTTAGATATACCTACATTTCGAATGAGGATAGACCCTTCTGCTCACCAGCACTGCTGACCGTGTTACCAAAGAAATAACTACATAAAATTTAAAGATAGGGAGAACTTTCTAAAAAATATTTTGTATTATTTTATTCGTAATGAAAGTTGCAGTGGCCGAGAGCCGTGCTGTTGAATGTGTATAAATGTGCCAGCTCGGAAGCGAACGACGTAATACGGTATACAGCACTTTATTGTGAGCTTCAAACTATTGTGATGCGAAGAAAAGCAAAGAAAGCGAGAAATACAAAAATCACACAACACGCTCGCGCGCCCGCGCGCCCGCGCGCCACACAACAACAAATAATTCCTAACATCAACGTTTTAGTGCTCGTGCACTATCTAGCGGCTTCAACGGTAGCCTTGCTCAGAGGTCTCGGGTTTGAGTGTTGCGCTTCTACTTCTTTTTAAATATACTTGAGAAGGTTACTGAAAAATTTTTTGAAGTGAAACTTTTTTAGCGGCAAATTCAGAAGTCAATTTAGGATGGCGTGATACCTGATACATGTCGATAGAGGGCGTTAGTAGAACAAAATAATTGTTTTAAATTTAAAAAATTTAAATTTAATTTAAAAAAGTATTTAAACATTGACAAGTTGCATTTCCTGTACGCGCACAAACTGTTTATATTTGCTTTACTCTATTTTGTCTCTTTAAAGGCGACCGCCGTCTTTGTGAGAAATAACTTAGAACTTTAATTGTGTCGTAGGTCTGTCTGCAGCCGGCCACCGGCGGTGGACTACGGCCTTTATTCCTTTTGTCTCTAGCGGAGACTTCACGGTTTCAAATTAGAAGTTTGAAATGCGAGTGAGGTACGCGACGGGGGTACTACTATTATTCTATGCAACTACCAACCGCGTCGGAGCTTCACCACAAGATCTAGATTATAATTATAAAATAATGAATGCACTGCTGAGTCATACAAAATTATCTTGTAACAACCCAGTGCTCTGTAACGAGTTTGGGCGGGTACGCTCACGAAAGCTTTTCATGAAAATATGAGTTAATGATCCACTGTTTTGAAAGAATGGTTTGATCCTGCCACGTGCCTAATATTCGGTGTACACTGAACGCTCGCAAATGTATAACACTGGTAATGTCACGGTATAATTCTTGGTTGTATAAAATGTTATACATTATTAATGAATAAGAGACGTTGCATTAATAAGAGTGGCTCGACCGTAAGCGCACTAATATTGAAGTACCGAGCGGACGGGACACCGCGCCGCGCCGCGCGTGCAGTACGTGCATCACATGCGACCAAGCATGCAGAAACTTTGTTGTGGTGAGGACTCACATTCCGTAAATTCACAGTAATTAGCGTAACATTAAAAAGTATTTGAAAAGAATCATAATTAAATTTTGTTTTAAAGTTGTTGGGAAATAAAAGTTTTAAAGTCGTTATCTCAAGTTTGTTATGGTGCATGGGTCGACTGTGATATCTTTTAAAAGGAATAATAAAAGGGACGTCGACGTGCGATCGATATATTCGACGGCATCTCAGACAACTACAAAACATCCCGCCGGCGCTCACGACCAAAACACGCCGCGCCATGTCAATCATTCTTTTTCAGCGCGTTTGTTTTCGAAACGTTATATCTTTGTTTATGAAGTCGTTCGGAGGCGGTGAATTATCGGTGAACTTTTTAAAAGCGAGCGGGTGAGGTGCGTGAGAGGTGCAGGAAGAAGTATCGAGGGATGCAGGCACAACAGTACGAAGCAAGGCCTGGGTCGCATATGTAAAAACCTGTAAACATGCCACTATTCGAAAAGTATTCAACTCGTGCGTCAACACTTATTCCATCACAAATCTTACCACTGATGGCAAGCGAACAACTTTTTTTTTGGTTGCCATTAAAAGTTTGGCAAGTTTTACCGAACAGGGATCACTAGCACTGCACCGCGGCGCGGGCTGCGCGTCGTCGCGGCCGCTGCCGCCGCCGCACTGGCGAGCGGTCCGCCGCGCGCTCGCCGCCGCCGCCGCCCGCGCGAGGCCCCGCCGTCTTCGCTACTCCCCGGCACTAATAACTAAGTACTGTCTTTTGTTTTCAGACTCGTAGGTCTGTTCCTAATTGCGGCTTCTGGGCGGTCGTCCCGTTCGTTACGGATTTCGCCATTAAAATAAAATAGTCTGCGTTTAACTTTGATAAACTTAACAAAAACTCTAGTAATCCTTCCTGAAATATATTATTATAAATTATCATACGTTACACTTCATTTATGCCAATGTAATGATCTCTCACGTATTTTAAACTTGCACCTGTTGACTGATACGTTCGTGAATAAATTGTTCAAGAATTTAACGAAAAATTCTGTAACAAGTTTAAAACTGGCGCGACGCGGCGACGAGCCACTGCGAGATTCAATAAGTTGTCGGCGACAGATCGGTCCGCAAAACATTCGGCCCAGTGAGTCCCGACTACAGACATCGTTTGATAAAAGTTTGTTTAACACTTTGATGAGTCCGAAATTACTCCGGCGATGTTAGCGCTGCTAGGACTACTCTAATTCGATTTTTGCACTCTTAAATATCTGTAGTTACTGTGTACTCGTATTACCGAGTTTTTACACCAGGTGCTTCGATGAAGACAAACGCGCGGGAACCTGGACACTCCACAGTTATAAACAATACTGTGGGGTATTCTCAGACGAGATCATTTCATTACATTTCACTTGTACTACATATATCCCTGCTACATAATAATTTACTTTAACGTTAATGTAAACGGCTTAGTAAAGTTTATAAAAGATATTTCGGTTTGTTAGTGCACGTGGATTCGTTAAGCGTTGACGTTACGTTACAAGTGGAGAAATACAAAAAATATCTATTCCATATAAGTGGGTACCCCACGTGAAAACGTTTAATACTATATTATTATAGTAACACCAAAGTATTTTATTGCAGTTGTGTACAATAATTCATTCATATTACTCGATGGGGCAATTGCAACACATTACGGAAGGGGTGGCACTTAGAAACTCAGTGATGTGTGTCGGCTCGCCACTTAATCGGATCTTTGATTAAGATGGAGCCACACGATGTGGAATGTGCTACGGCGCGGCGCTACGTCGTAGCCGCCGGAGACATCTACACGTCGTAGCCGCCCGCACGCCGCGTAGCGGCCCACACAGTGCTGGCGTCCCGCGGTAGATGGCGCTCAATACAACTCTATTTATTCTCATACTGTACCATTATATTCTCACTCTCATTTTGCAAAGAAAAGTAAAACATAAATGTGGGTAACTACTTTTTTTTAATTTTCTTAATAAAGCATGTCGTATTCGCATTGACATCAAGTTCGCATTAGCATCAGATAAAATCATATTTCTTAGACCAAATATTTTACCCGTTATCTTCGGTATATGTGCGAGACGAACCGGCTGGCAACTCCGTATTTTAACGGTTTAAATCAAGACGGATACTAAAAAGACCAGTTCAGATTATGGTTTGTTTTGTCCGCGCCCTCCACACGAGCGTGGTATAGAGGCGCTCACACAATGTTCGTCCTAAAAGAAGTACGTTTCAACGCTATAAAGTTTTACGATAAAATTTTGTTCGATCCATAGAAAATTTATAACACTTATCTATCTAAACGTTCAGCGCGATAAAAATGAGATGGGTGTTCCGGCCCCGCGCCATCGGCGATAACAATTTATGTGGAGGTATACGGCGATGACACACATTGAGGTTTTAGGGGCCGCGGAGGAGCGCCACCAGAGGGCTCCACTCGGCTGCGCTGCGGACTCCGCGTGCCAGCACATTAATGCCGGCTAGAGAGATGCCAGTGTAGGTTTCCAAATTTTCCAAATAGATAAAAAATGAATTCAAATATAAAGAGATATTAATTTTTATAATGGTCAAAGGCCATGCAGAAGTGTATTCACAGTTAAATCCATAATAGTCTTTCTGTTGAAGACTAAAACACATACATTTTATTATTATGATAATCGTATCCGAATTTAAACCCGACGACAGTTTATAAGGAGCAAGATAGACGTTTTATCGCAGTGAAAGAATGATGCCTTCAGTGAATCGGTAAAGTTAAATTGTTTGACACGACAGTGAGTGCTCCGGCACATAACAGGTGTACCGCCAGACCCACGCGAACATTAACGCAAACAACTTTACGGCTTTCATTAAAGCGCCGATGTCTCGTTGAAGCAATTAAAGTCACCGCAAGTACCCGCACACCGGCAGCGCCGCCCCGCGGGGAGCGCGCGGACTGCGCCCCGACAGCGAACGTTATTAACGCGCTCGCTGCGGTCTGCACGCTCCCGCCCGCTTCTTGCCAGTTTAATGAGCATACGTTTTAAAACACAATATTACAGCGATGTAGGTACATCGTACCGTGAAGCCGGCCGGCCCAGCGAGCGCGCGTGGGAGCGGGTGCCACGGTGATTGAACCCGACGATATTTTTCACGTCTCGTGAGAGGGTAGTGATGGATGTAAAGGTTCAGAGCAGCAGACACTACACGAAACGTTATACGGACTATTAATTTGTTAAAAATAAATATAATAAATACAGTCTATTCTATTTCTATTCTATTAAGCCCAGACTATTGTATTTATTATATGCCAGTTAATCAGTAACTCTATTCCGATTAAGAAAAATTAACAACATCACAAATTAGATAACAAGTAGGTACTAGCAAAACTCGTGGAAGAGATATTTCCTGTTTCATGCTTCACTTTCAGGCGATCGGAGAGTAAATGAAGTACCTACCTACCTCTATTGAATTCAAATTAGAAAGGAAAATTACATGACTGCGACCACGATTCAATGGTATCCAATTACTCGTCACAAAAATTCCACGACCTGAAAGACCGTTCTCACTTTAAATCCGCTGAAAAGTTTTAATTGATAACACAAGAAAGTCCGCTAACGAGCTGAATGACGAACGTGGTAGCGTCGGTTTCGGTTCGTATAGGTACTTACCTATTTTTTCGTATCCGTATATCTCAGACACCATAAAGTTCTGTTTTACTGACCGACAGACCGCGCGCGGCCGACACTGCTGGCTCTAGAAACAAGCAAGTTTGTACAACGACTTGTTAAGTACCTACTGTAGGGGAGCATGAGGAACGGATTGGGCGTATACGTTTGTATGAGAATAAAAATAACATTTCGTCGAACAACGTCGTAGGACCGAGCATCTTAGATAGGATCTTCCCTCCAGATGGCAGTCCGTTGCCGGCGACAGACGCGACGCACCCAATATCTGTACAAGATCCTCCATTTTAAATTTCTACGTGAATCGGAGAAACATCTGGATTCGTTATCGCAGCGTCATCCGATCCGCCTCGGCTCGTGTTATTTACTGCTTTACCTAGGTTTATATTGCTACCGGAAGCCTTTGACATTGTATATAACAATAGGATAGAAAAAAAATACGTTTTACTTTTACAATACGAGCATGATCAAGAGTTGCAGCGCCTGCTCAGCGAGGGGTCCCGGGTTCGCGGAGATGCGCGCTTATGTGATTAGGAAGTGTATTTATTGTAGTAGTTTAGGCCACAGTTCAACTATAAAAATGTTTTAAACAACAAGCTTTTTATTCATATGCGATCTATAAAAACGAAACGAAATAAATAAAACCTATCGTTGCTTAGCTTGTGAAATTCTCCGGTACACATTTTGCGTGTATATTTACGAGTATTTTGGCAGCAAGCTTCATGATCCGGTATAGAAACGGGACGTTTTTTGTTGGCAGATTCTGCTTTACTGCGTATTTATTAAGCTTCATCTTACAAGTAAATAATCAATAACTAGTACAAGGTGAGGCTCAATTTGTGGCTGAAACCGATTTCGGCCATCGCTACAGTCTTCGACTGAACTCGAAGTCGAAAAGATAAATAACCTTAACAAACTCGGTTCAAGGTTGGATCAATAAATGTAATTTTACATGAAAATATTATGTTAACATTATACAACTTACCGCGATAATTAGTTTAACGTTGTTGCGTTACAACTTGTTGAATTTATGTTTACTTAAAGTTAACAATACACTACAATTATTTAAGTTTACCAAAGTAAAACAGGCAACTAAGCGGGCAATAAAAACCTTTGAAATTGAAATTAAACAAATCGGCCAAGTGCGAGTCGGACTGGCACACGAAGGTTTCCGTACTATTATCTAAAATACAAAAGCAACAGGAATACATCGTGTATTATGTGAAAATTTGAATTGTTTTCAGAACTGTTTTACATTGTCTAGCTATCACGGTCCACGAGATACAGCCCGCTGGCAGACGGACAGCGAAGTCTTAATAATAGGGTTCCATTTTTACCCTTTGGGTACGGAACCCTAAAAAAAAGATAATACAGGGATATTGTACCTACGCAACTTGTATAATAAATAAAAAGTAGGTATACATATTATATTAGGTACTTGTCTATCGTTTTTCGGATATCTGCACACAAAACGTAAATTACCATAGAAATAGAGTTGCGGCAACACCTCAAACTAGGTCAATACAATTACTCGTCCTGGCATCGCGCACTGCGTGCGGTGCGGTGCGGTGCGGTGCGGTGCGGTGCGGTGCGGTGCGGTGCGGTGCGGTGCGGTGCGGTGCGGTGCGGTCTGCGTGTGACGCGAGGGCTTTCAACCGAAATGACCGGTGTTTTGCTCAGTAGTACACTGGACACCCGTTACGTAGCCCAACGTGAAATCTGAATGGTTATATTGTGTTGGGTGGTTGACGAGAACAAAGTGCGGGCTAGGAATATATTATATCTTGCTGGACGCTCCTACGCGATTGTATCTAAAGGGTGTGATGTATGGCGTCAGGTCGTACTAGGTCAATATTGTATTTATTATTATCGCTTTCTTGCTCGAGGCCGTCCACAGATGATTCGGACTCCGGCGGGGGTTGGAACGCCAATTTTTTCAACTCGTCCCGCAACGCGTCAGTGACACCGCGGCGTTACTGATGTCCACTACAGCCCTTCTAGTTATTAAAAAAGTTTTCGAGTCAATGACTTTATCCTTCATTGTATGTAACTGTAGTGAGCAAGCCTGCAGTCTCCTGCTGCTCAATTACGAAGTGATCAGCTCTGGACTGGAGGTCCAACTCCTATATACATCCTGCTCTATACTAATTCAAGTATGTTGAAGAATAACCAAAAAAACGTAATAGGTTGTTAAAGTTATATTCACATTCATTTACATCTAAATCTTTTTTCCTTTAAAAAAGTATTCCTTATAAAATTATACCTTCAGGATATAACTCTGGTTCAGTTGGCTGGCCGCCATTTTATATCATCTCCAATTGGTTTTATTTGTACGTCAGGGGCTTATTATATTACCAAGTTCATCAAAAAATTTTCCGTTCTTTATCCATATCTACAAACCATGCCACCTTAGTTTTTCCGGATATTATTTCCTTTCTTTTCATTGAGAAATGACCAATAGCGGTGCCCCGGCCGGCCCATTGTGTGCAGTTATCAATACTTTCTCATTATATTTTTCTTTGTAGTGCGCAGTTATTATGTGGGTCAAATAATAATAAATATACAAGACTAATGAACCGATCACAACGGCTGAGGGTACTACGGATAGAGCTAGTGCGTAGGTATTATCCGTGCATCATTTCCTTAGGCCCACGCAATGACCCGCCGCGCGGCAGTCACACTCATTCGGGTGTCAAAGAGTTTGATTAAGCTGAGCTTAACGAGCGTTCCCTCTCAAAATTAAACGAAAGATATATTAGTAAAAATCGATAAATTATAATTTGAAAAAATTAAGTCTTTCACGAGAATGAGCAATTTGGATTTAGGAGAAGCAAATCCATAAATATGGCTATTTTCAACTTCCTCCAAAAAGTAATGTTGAATATGGATAAAGGGCTACCTGTTATAGCACTATTCATGGATATTTCGAAGGCATTTGACCATGTGGATCATGATATATTAATAAACAAAATGTATTGTTATGGCATTAGGGGCAAAGCACTTGACTTAATTAAATCGTACTTAACAGATCGCAAGCAAATTACCCAGATCTCAAAGTTATGTTTGGACACTAAAATAGAACAACAATATGAATCTAATGTCAGAAATGTCCTATATGGCGTTCCACAGGGAAGCATATTAGGGCCACTACTCTTCTTGCTATACATTAACGACCTTCCACAAGTGACCAACCATAAGATGACATTGTTTGCTGACGATAGTACTGTTTTATTTACTGGTAACAAAACAGCAAATCTTGAAAATGAAATTAATTCAACATTAGCATCAATTATAGAATGGTTTGAGAGTAACAATTTAAAAATAAACATAAATAAAACGAAACTTATAAACTTCCGACAAAGGAAAAATCCTCTCGATAAGATAGATATTAATTATATGGGGATACCTATTAGCCAAACAGACAACATTAAATTTCTTGGATTATTCATAGATGAAAAGATGAAGTGGAAAGAACACATAAATCATTTATGCAATAAGTTAAACAAATTCTCATATGCACTACACAAACTAACCAAGTATGTTAAAGAACAAACGGTTTTACTAGCTTATCACGGTTATGTTGCTGCTGCCTTAAGATATGGAGTGATCTTTTGGGGTAATTCGACTGATAAAGAGCTCGCATTTAAAGCGCAAAAACGATGCGTCAGAGCCATCTGCAACATAAAGAAAACTAATTCCTGTAGACCGCACTTTAAACGACTAAAACTTCTGACACTAACATGTATTTATATTTTAGAATGTTGTTTATTTGTTAAATCTAATAATAATCTATTTGAATTCAAGTCAAGAGCACGGCATATCAATAAATTGCATATTGTACCGGCTAAAACATCACTTCTCAAACAAAGCTTCTTCTGTAAAGTTGCTATAATATATAACAAAATCCCACATGACATTCGATCTATTACCAATATTGACAAATTTAAAGAATCTTTACACAATCTACTGCTGGAAAAGAGTTATTACTGTTTGAGCGATTATTTAAATGACAATGCTTTGTAGTTACCTACATATATGGAGATAGCGTTTAATTATATAATGAAATAAACTAATAAACTAATAATTTAATTAACTACCTTGACTAGAATTTTTAATATCTGACATTTAAGTTAAGCATAAACCGATAACTGTAACATCTTTTTACCTACTGTCCACAATAAATTGATTTGATTTGATTTGAGAATATCTACAAAGAGGTGCCGTGGGCGACCTCCCTATTTATTATTGGATTTCAAAATGGTTTATCATATTATTACTATAAATTAATAAACGTGTTGCCTACGGCCATTAAGATTAAGTGCGAACGAACGGTTTTCAGCGGTGCGCAAAATAAAACATAATTTAATATTTTCTTGTCGGATTATCATTTGCTCGCCCACGCCCACACCAGCGACACGCTCCAGCTGCGCACATAATGTTTTTGTTAGACATTATTGCGCGTGTGTGCAGCTCATTAATAGCGCGAGCTGCATGTACATACGTGCGGCTGGCTGCCTCCACACACGCTCGCTGAAGAACCGAGCCGCGACCACCGCGAGCGCGGCTCGTGGCGGGCTTTGGGGCACGAGGCAAAGAGAACAGAGCCCCGAGCTGAGCGCTGGCTCGCATCCGCTTGTTTTGGCGCCAACACCGCGTTAAGCTACAAAGAGAATAAAGTGACAGTGACAACCCCCTTAGGGATTGAATATCATAAAATCCCGTCTTAGTGAGCATTTACGTCCCTAAAAGAACCTGCATACAAAATTTGAAACTCCTAGCACTTGTAGTTTCTGAGATTTCGTGATGAGTGAGTGAGTGACCTTTCGCTTTTATATA
>DWKA01001011.1:0-13694 GCA_018249155.1 Panoquina ocola ocola
AGGTCTGTACTTAGAAGGGTCATCAGTGTGATTGCCTTTTGGTAGCAGAAAAGTTCTACCTTTACTTAAGAAGTCAGGAAACGAGTGAGTACCTTTCAATATATTATTTATTTGTTGTGCTAATATGTCATGAATTGCAACTATCTTCTTAAACCAATAATTATGTATACCATCTACTCCTGCTGCTTTCCAATTGTGTGTTCGGTTGATTATACTTTGAAGTTCTTCTTTATCTAATTCTTTATAGCTCATGCTCTCTAATGATTCTGTTTCTTTCATTTCTGCTTTAATCCATGCTGCTTCTTTATTATGTTCATATTTATGTGTCCAGATATTTGACCAGAATTCTTTTACTGCAGTTTCAGAAGGTATGTTCGTTACAGTATTATTATTTGTTTTGACCTGTTTAATATTTCTATAAAATTGTTTCTCATTTGTTGCAAATAATTTGTTGTTTTCTTTTCTTTTTTTGGCTTCAACATATCTTGTTAGTCTGTGACTTTTAATTGCTAATTTTTGTTTCAGTGTATCAAGGTGTTCTTCTACTGTGCTATTTAAATTTTCATGTGTACTATGTTTTGCTGTTTTATATAAAATTAATTGTACTTTCCTATCTAACTTCTTCGACCTATTACCCATCATATATTGTGTTAATCTACCTATGTCCTTACGCAGTTCATCTATATTTTTCTCCAATCTTATTTGCCACGTAGGTTTTCTTTTATTAGTACTAAATATTTTACTTTTAATTTTAATGTTTAAGTGTTCAATTATTGTTAAAGCTGTGCAGTAAATTAATGTATGAGTGTCTGTGATATTTTGTATTTCTTCAATTCTAGGAGGTATAATCTTAGTATTAAACATGTTAATTAAATATGTCGTATACTTTGATGGTTTAATTTTAGGCAACATTGGTCTATTGGTAGGATCAGTACTCGAATACTTATTAAGGTTATTTTTCAATTTATCACTAAGATTATGTATGATATCAGTGTTTTCATAAGCATTACTATGCTGATTGGATGTTAATAAATTTGGCTCCTCGTCTGCATTGTAAGATATGTCGTGTTCTATAGAGTCTGTCCCTGGATTGTTAAGTGTTGTGTTTAAATCTATTACTGACGAATCTAGTTGTATAGTACGCGTTGTGTTATTTGTATCATGTTCTAATGTTTGCGATATATTTAATTCAGTTGCCACTTCTTCTTGTAGTGTCTTAAGTCTTTCTGTACTAATATATTTATTAACTATAATAGCCCTTCTTTGGTCGGCTGTCCTTTGTTCTGACAGATGTATTAAGTCTGGGTGTTCCTCAATGAATGCCTCGTGAAGAGTTTTTCGGTAAGCTGTTACATCCGTTTCTATTTTAGTTACTTTGTAATAGCATTTCATGAGGGATTCATTGAGCTCATTATTCCAAGACATTTTTTGCCTAACCTGAAAATTGACTGGAGTTGAGTTTTGTGTATTTATTATTTGATTAATTAAATGAGTTGTATGTTTAGATGTAGTATGTTGATTTTGTATAGTATTTTGCACTTCTCTATATATCCTATCTATTTCAGCTTGTGGTAATAACTTTTTATTTATAATAGCTCGCCTCTGATCTCCTATCCTTTGCCTACTTACATTTTGGTGTTCCGGGAATCTTTCAATGAATTTAATATGTAGTGGTTGAAGATATGATTTAAGATCAGTTTCCATAAGGGTAAGGTGCAAATATGTACGTAAGATAAATTCGTTCATTGCAGAACTCCATTTAATTCTCTTACGGGAATTGCAGGCGGTGGGCATGGAATTAGCGACTAAATCCGCTTCCATTACAACATCCTCCTGCATTAAAGTTGACTGTGATGTAGTGGGAGATTGGGATCGGGCAAATGAATTTGAGGATGGTAGCGATGGGAATGAACTATGCACAGATGACGGTGATGATATTTGGTTTCTCCTTAGACTTGAAACCTTGCCGCTGTTGTTCCGCGGCCTCAATGCGTATGGTGCTTGAGATTTCAGCGTTACGTTGCTCCCCCCAGAATACGTGGAGCTGCCTAACCTATAAGGTTGAGGACGGGATTCTCCCTCGTCGTTGACGCTGGTACCCGCCTGGGGTATATTTCTATTTCGCATCGCTTCCATCGTAAATTTTTACCTTTACCTTGTTAGTCGCATAAGTAACAGAGTATGCATTGACTACCCCCCGCGTGGTCTGGTGTTCGACCACGTAAGGTAGGATTTTTTGGGGGGTAAGGTGTGGGACCGTTGGTTGGGAAGTTTGCCTAGCTGTTATTGGCCATGTTTTAATGTGAACTCTTAGTGTTCAGTCTAGGTGTTGTTGACTTTAACATTTGATTACTTCCCGTAAGCCCCCCCACCACGGCAAGGTGGTCCCCCGGGGGGGTTATTATTATTATTATTATTATTATTATTATTATTGATGACTGTGGACGTGAGTGGGACTGTTATCTTGTGGGTAGGTAATAGGTAGGTCCAGTTAATTGTTGGTAACTTATCCCCCTCAAAATTGACCACAGATGCGTTGCTACCTCTGGAGTCGCTAATGAACGCCTACCTGGATGACAGTGTCGTCAGGTATTTACTTTTTTGGTATTTAAAAAAAATTAAAACCTAGCTTGATCAATTAAGGCCGCTATCCCACTGGCATTTTTTTAAACGTAAATTAATGGTACCACCTGTTAAGACAACTTCAAACTTTTAAGTACTGCATCTGACTCTTTCTTAATAGGAATGAGTACCCTAATATGCACTCACCTTATCTCTTAAAAATGCAACCAATTGCAAAAACTTTATTGTGATTATAATAGAATCAACGCTTGATATAAATTGTATATCTCGCTACAAATGACGAGAACCGTCCATTGATATCCATCACACGATAACTAATGTTACCCAATACTGCTATCTAATAGCTTTAGTAGTGTATTACCGCAATAAATACATCCGATATTGCTGGCAATGCTAAATACAAAATGTGCATCACATCGGACAATTTGAAAATGAACTTAATTTTGTTGCTCTATGAAGTCATGCGTCCATGAATATAAATCACTCAAAACGATCCGAACAGTCAATAATATTTTAAGTTCTTTTACAATAGGTATAATTATTAATAGCTACAGCTATAATTTAAATGCCTATGGGTGCTAAATGATGTCCATAACAGTTTTCATGTATTTGCCTCCACCACTCCAGGAAAACATTTAAGGACTAAAAATCAATTTACCCTCCACTCGGGTCACAAAATGAGTGTATTTTTCTAGTTTTTAGTATTTTTGTAGTTAATTTGAGTATTAAATGTTGTCCATAACAGTTTTCACGCATTTGCCTCCATCTCTCCAGAAAAAAAATAGGGACCAAAAAAACAATTTACGCTCCATTCGGGTCACAAACTGAGTGTATTTTTCTAGTTTTTCTATTTCCCTATTACCACATTCAAAGGTTATAATTAATAATGACCAACGTCGGCTCGGCGAACGCCCCGTCGCGTCGTCTTTTGTTTTTGCCCGCCATTTCTAGAACAATGCAACGCGTGCGACTTTTATCTCGACGCAAACAAACGACTTGTGTCGGGTTTTTGTTTTTCCTTCTCCTTCGTTCCTATCTCCAATTTATTAAGACTAGTCCGAAATGTAACTTGGTTTTCTGATTTTTGCACCGTGAAATTGAAGTTGCGGGCGCAGTAAGATAAAGGAATTAGGTAGATATTTTATCGGAACGGAAAGCATAAGTAAATTGGTCGTGTCGGATTTTAGTTTTAAAATCGTCTTCCGTATTCAAACTTTACTCATTTACTTTTTGTTACTTTCATTTTAGTTAACATGGTATTAACATAATATCGCTTCATTGTAAGTACATATATTTAACAAGACTACTCGCGACCTTATCACAATAACATAAATAATTTACCCCTTACTAGCATAACTTCCAATATAATTAACAGAATTACCATAATCCTATAAAGCTCTTACTACTTCTCCAATAAAAAACGTCGACTTACAGGATCAATATGCGCGGAAGTACCCAATAAAACTTTCAATAGGATCAGCTAGAGATACTTTGGCATTCAAATTTTCCGAACAAACTCGGAAAGAACAAAGTGAATGGTCAAAGTTGAACATTCGATTGTATAATCTCACCATTCCGAGTTAATAAGTTCTCTCGCACTAGCGCTGGATTGAGGATAACTTTTTTCATGGCCACTTTAAAGGCATTAGGAATTCATTCCACTATTCAATTCTAACGTAAGATTTTTTATGGATTATTTATTTCACAATATTACAATCTTTTAACAACAAGTTGAATCGACTCTAAAACTAACGAAAAGTATCAAATAATAAATTAGAGATCTATTTTTTTGTAGAACATTCGACAAAATTATAGGTCACTAATTTTTTATTTTATACTTTTATTTTAATTTTGGATGATTTTTGGACACAGACACCGATGTGTATGACGTGTTTAATTTGTTATCCGAACATTTATGTTTTCATATCTACTTTTATAGTTATATTATCCACTCAACGACATAAACAGCAAGCATAACACAAAACAACAAACACATCCCTTTTCAAAAGGATTCCGCAAATATTATTCGTCATCGATTCATTTCCATTGACATCGTCAACTCTCCAGTAATAATATGAAGCGGGCTTAAACCCTGTTCATTACGGGCGTTCTGTCGGTGACATAATAAATGTCAGCGGGATCAAAATATCTGCGGCAACGTTCTACCGATGCCTCTAATTATATCTAACGGGCTTTGCTCTACACCGAGACATTAAAATTAACTGCATGTGCATTTGATCTTTCCATTAGAGCGAGACTATAAATACAGTCGAAATAAAAGGATCGCGCAATGAGTCAATATGGGTTGTTGAAACAAAAGTTTTCTGATGTTTAAACTGTACATCCTCTGTGGTTGACCAAAAAGTATAAGTAACTCATGCGCATTATGTAAAATGTAGGTACTTATTTATTTTTTTTGGACCTAAAATACATATTCTTGTCTTGTCATAATCTTACTTACCTTGGTTTTTTTACGCTCACAATTTTTTTAGTTATTTTAATTTTCTTTAAGTATACATACGCATACAACATCTTTATAGTCCTTTATAGAGGCTTACAGTTAAATGAATACTTCGAACATAAAAAAAATAAGTTGCTCGAAAAACATTTTTGGAAATGAAAAAAAAAACAAACCAAAACTAAACATCAGTTTTGATACTATTACATTTTACCTACACTTAAAGCCCTAAAATATAACTTCTGCGTTACCACAATTATAAATATTGAGAGTTGTCAAAATATCAAAGCCCTACCAGGCGCTGAGGCGGCAAGCCTCTCATCAACTTTAACGAGCCATTACGCCCGCTGTAGCGCCGCAGTCAACGGCTGAGCACAGAATGCGTGTAGGTAAAAAACTTTCGTATAGTTCGCGCGAGTACATTGCCGAGATTCCTGACGTCACACGTCACCCCGCCATCTTTAATATATTGTAATTAAAGCTCAAAATTATTTGTGCTCCCCCCCTTTACTCGGCAATAAGCTCGCGTGCCAATTATACAAAATTATCATCACTCCCATTTTATTTATTCGTAATTTTTGGTACACGCCTTAGTATGGGTGTCTTCAAGAGAAGAGTGAATAAGGTTTTACTTAGTGCGCTCATCATTTTCTTCACTCGTGACGTAAGACTAAGTAAAGCAAAAAAATTAAAAAAAGAAGTATAAAAAAATAATAGAATTATTTTACAACAATAAGCGAAAATAATACTTTCTATTTATTATACTGAATGCAAGAATGTTTAAAAACAAATTTGGTTACGCTAGCCATTTTTTACTCGTCGCAAGGATAAAATTTCATCAAACTAGACAGCCAGTAAAATATAGTAAGGAATATTGTACCAAACTGAACGACTGCACGCATTCTCTTCACTGTGCGATCGCACCCACGGAAACAGTAATTTCGGTACTCGCGTAACGTGTAATTATTTCAGAAAAGCCGTCAATAGGCTAACTGTAGCATATTTGTATGCGTCGGGAATTCTAATTACGCGATTTAAATAGTCAACCAATCTAGTTCGTGCGTGCGGTACATGAAAATGTATGAGCGGAGTTTTACTGTACAATTACGTGGATGTTGATAAACGGAGCGATTTTATAGAGATATTTTAATTTAGTATCAAATAAGAAGTCCATTGACAAACAGGTTATAGACATGATAAATTTCATATTTACAACATTGACCTATAGTATCTAGCTACTGATAATTATAATTTAAAAGATTTTGAGATGTTATTTACAAAAAACCGATTTTAAAAATGAGTTACCTCAGCAATCTCCTGCTCATAATTTCTAGTTTAAATTATTTCTATTGTATTTCATATTCCATCAAGAAAATGTTGTTTTGAAAGGTATCTATATCCTACTTTGCATATTTCTTTCATTATGTTGCAACTGCACCCCCTAAGGCCTAAAAATACCGTCCATATTGTACAAAATAAACTAAGTAGGTACCTACTCAATATTGCATTTATGATGAAGCAACGGCAGTAGGAAAGAAAAAACATGCGTCATTTTAATGAGGCGAGGGTCGAACGAATTTGCGCAGACAACCGCGAGAGCGCTTGAATTTATATTCAAAAGCACAGTTTACTGAAACGAAACGAAGCAAGTACTCTGAAATAATTCACAGTCAATTCGACACGAACACTGTGGAGAGGCGGCTGTCTTCGCGTCGAGACTCGACGTATCTTGACGACTGCCGCGGTTATTTCTAAACCGTATCACGTCGGGACCGCTTACCGGATCGTTCGAACGCTTTGATGTTGCGTTGTCTTTTTGCGAACCACATTTCAAACGGATAGCAAACCGAATATTTTCGGGAACGATCTCGGAGTGAACACGCGCTTTATTTGGACCATAGAAGTATTGTTCAGTTTAATGACTGTTCGTTTGCGGACAAGTCGACATTCTGTTCCTTTTTCCTTTGTCTCGTTTCTGACGTTTTGCTTATCAGTGGAATAAAAGCAAGTTGCGTGTTGGCAAGCCCGTAAGGTGCTTGTTTCACTGTTGTTTTTGGAGAGATTAACTGACACGCTTCAGTCCTCTAGTCTGGGCTGTTAAACATGTATTTTTCTTCCAAATGAGCTTTTGCTCTTTGCTCTAACAATTTGTATAGTTTCACGAAAGAAATCACGAATTAGTATCTTTGTTAGTAGCTCATAACTGGCTTATGTCGCGCCTAAGTTTTTCACTACATATCATCAGATCATCAGTGGATCATGATCAGAGTTCATGTTTTGATGAAGAAAAATGTTTTGAAAAATGCACACCCGATAGTTTTCCACCTTCTCAAAAGTGAGAACAAATTTGAAGGAAAAAGAAATCGATATTTTAACAGTATGATCTTATATTGACATAATTATTATTTTCTAGCATGTATTGGCATGATTATTTTCTAAGCGATAAATATGTTGTTATTGTTGTTAATTATCGTCTATCGCTTACACTACACTAATGATCAAAGCCAGTCAAAGTCACAAAGATCATATTTGGCGAAAAAAAAAAGAAAACTTGTCTTAAACAGATAAGGACGTGTCTTCACAGTTCACGGTTAATTTTTGTTGCAGACATTCGTTGTAAAGCAATTTGTATTCATGTCAACCCTCGTATGTTTGAAGATACTTATCAAACGACAAAGTTTTTTGTAACATGACAGTGTAACAATAATTGGACCAATAAAATATTGTTTGGTATTCGAATGTAATAATAATAGTCATTGAAATAAAAAGCTTTGATGTTTCTCGTAGGTGTCGATGGGCAATAGGGTATCTGATATAAGCTCTTTACTGGATATAACTATTTACCGCATAAAAAGAAAAACTATTACTTTCAAACCTAAATATTTATCACATTGTTATTATAAAATTTATCTACCTTAAAATATTTTTCTTACTTGAATCTTAACATAAAATACAAAGGTAAGTGTTAAAGCTTATCATAATTATTATAAATCAGATATGTAAATAGGACGATGCTCCGTTATGTTACAGTTTTATTACAATGCCTTTTAACATGATACAGCTTTTAAGAGCCTTATCTGAAAAGAACAAATTTCAATTTGAAAGAAAAACTGTTATGTCGGCATGCCGCATGTTTTTAACTAGACACAAATAGGATTTAAAAAGTAATGTAAGTCTAGAAATATCCGAGAATTTTCAAGTTTAATAAACGTAGTGTCACAGTCTAAAAACACTATTTTATGTAGTAGGATAACTGCAACGTGTACCTACAGGAAGTAGTATGGTTCACTAAGATGATCTAATAATGTGATACAAGCCAATTTAATTCATATTTCTTGTATTATAAAGACTTGCATACGACCCCATTGTCTATTTGGTAGTGACATTACCTGCAAGAGGTTCTGGGTTTGATGCCTGATCGAGTCAAACATTTATGTGACAAATAAATATTATTTTGTTCAATGGTCATAGGTATATCGTATCATAGGGAATCCTAGCACAAGTGTGTGTAAGAGCTTAATTATTTAAATATCTACTTAATGAGGTAAAATTAAAAAGTGTACATGTAAGTAGATATTTCTTTTTCTTGTACTGTGGATGTATTCCCAAGTTAACGTAGCGCTAACTTGTATTTACGACTAAATGGGGCATAAAAACATCTTGACATTAAACAGAGCATTGCCTTGAACTTCTTATCCAAGGGAACTTGTATTTCTTTTTTATCAGAAGGATCGCTAACAAATTACCGCTTAACAGATATCCTTCTATCCCCGGCTCGAGTGTTATCTGACTAAGGCCTACGCGAATGTGTTTTATGGTATTCCAGTTACCTATTAAAATGGAGAAGAAAAGTTTTAGTGGTGTGCATAGACAAAAGATACTTGATCGGAGCACCAAAAAGTTGTCGTGTTTTATTTTCATGGGTTCATTTCAACGACTCATTTCAAAAAATTGAGGTGTACAAGTATCAATTTTAGGAATGACAAAGGAATAGGTCGATACAGTCAAAGAAATGTACCATTATTTAATTTTAATTTTACTTTTAGCAGTAGGTAATCGTTTTAAGCTCAAACACCTCTTTGGCTTAGTTACTAATATTTGATCTACAATACTCGTAAGTGACCTGCAGAAGTGCAGACACCTCTTTGGCTAAGCTCGTGTTGTAGACTTTAACCAGCAATAGCTGACATATTATATCTATTAACCATCAATGAATGTAGTTGCACTATGTATATGTTTGTTCCAACAAAAATAAGCACAACAAATAACCGCTTAAAAGATATCCTAGAAACCGGGTATTATCTGCGTGACGCCCACGCGGACGAGTTTTATGGTGTTCTATTATCTGTCTCAGCTGAAAATAAACTGCTTTGACAACCCTACAGATTACTGCAATCGACGGCGTGAAATCTTCTAAATTACACCCCTGGATATGTTAATTGTGAGGCCTGTAATAGGTTTCGGAGTTATGACGGCAATATAGCATGAGTCAAAGAGTAGGTGCTATGTTTGTCGGGATGTATTAATATTTTAGTATTTGTAGTGGTACCTATATTATTAGTGCCTACATCTAATAGTAACACAAAAAGTCATGAGCTATAATTAGATAACCAGTAGGTACGTATATTATACAAGTACCTATGCCTAGTAGATTGTTTTACGTGTACTAGTAACTGTGACTTATGCATTTACATTTGAGCTTATTTTATGATAGGTACGTAAGTTGAATGACTTAAATATTTTATTATTTTCATTTAAGATAAAACCAAGAGTTTTTTGATATATTTAATGGACTGCTACTTATTTGACGTCACTGCCAATGTTTTATGACGAGGGGAAGGAGCGGAGCATAAAAAACATAAAATTCTGTCACGGCGTTAAACGTACGGCGAATGTCTTTCGCCGAAATTAAAAATGAAATGATTTATGGAGCGCTTCGGACGAACGAATATGACGCTGACTCAAGTCATACCGGCGATAAAAGATTAAATAAAATTAATTCAGCGTCCGACTTTATTAAATATGTCAACATAAAGTTTTTACGTTGACGGGTTCAGTTAAGTGAATCATGTTCCTGGATAAAATTGTGTTTGTTTATTTTAATTCTTCATTCCGATTAGAAGTGACGATACCTTAGTGTAATTTACGCTGTAGATTTGAGAATATATCAAAACTATTATTTATGTAAGTAATTTATTCAATCACAAATTATTCTGATTGCCTAAATCTATCCATTAGGAATATCTACATACATGGGAATGGAAATTGTAATGAATAGCTATCTACTTATCATTTACTTATTAAAGAATTTGAAATAACACTAGGTACTCGTATCTACTGACTACTTAGTTACCAAAACATTTAATAAATTATTAATAATCAATACGTACTTAATAGCTAACGACATGGAGTAACTTTAATGAATAATTTAACTCAATTAATTTAATAACATGTTTGGCTTAATAACTTTAAACTCTTCATTGATGCGAGTCGTGAATAATAACAGGCTACGAAGTCAACACCCGTGGAAGAGTTTATTAAAAAGCAATTTTGTGTTTATTCTGTCATAATGTTATTAAAATTACCATGTTTCCACACGAGAAACGGCGCTTCGATAATTTTCGGGCAGTTCATTGTGGTAAATGTGTTATTTTGATGAAACTATAGTTAATCCGTAAGATATTAAACGATTAAAATTGATGGATAATACGATTCTGGGTTATTTTATAGGATTGGATAAATTACATTGGAACATTAAAGAAATTTCAATATAATTATAGTGTTATGTGTTATAGCTCCCATAACTCAGGAAGGGCATACTAACAATAATTCTTTCGTTAACGAATAATAACAAACTGATGTAGAGTTTTATAACCAGAGTAATAGAACATAAATAAATTTCTGTTAACATATAAACTTGTGTAATGTAATAGCACCCCGAACGGACATTAGGAATACCATTTCACCACAGTAGCACGGTAGGTACTAGATACTAGCAGAAGTCGAGAATTTTGCATGGGCGTAAAGCGATACGCTAACATAATATTTAGTAAAATAATGTAAAATAAATCAAAATAATTATAATATGATTTTTTGGATTTTATTATCAAATAAAAAGTTTTCCTTTGAATTTTATTACGTACTTATACCAAGAAATTTAAAACAAACCCACGTGCAACACATCTGGCCTGCACATAAAATGTAATTGTTTGCTTACAATGTTCTCAAAATGTTATTACTTTTCTTAATATTTTGTTACTTATGATTTGGTAAATCAGTAAAATAACGCAAGCAATGCGGCTGCATTCCAGTTTCAAAATTCGAGAAGAAGCATAAATATGATGTCTCCCTAAAAATGTAACCTGGGACTGGTCGCTCAAACGAAGCCAACTTCGAGTAACAAATGTAGAATGAAACGATGTTACCCAAAGCACAATAAAGCAATACTTACCTATAATATAAAACTGCTTCTACTCTTAGCTGTAATCTATTAAATTCTAGATGAACTGACCGTTGCCGTAGCCCAAGTGTTTGATTAGTGATATTTAGTGAGATGATCTATGTGTAACTGAATCCCAAAATGATATTCGATTAGTATAACAAAATGGCCGCCCTTATCGGCTCGTGCTAATGGGTGAGCACGGTTAATTTATTCACAAAGAGGAATCGTGGTCCAAATTTAATTGTTGCTGACGTCGTGACATAAATCTTGGGAAATTCAAACGGGAGCAATTTACATAAACATCGGTGATGTCTATGTTTTCCTCTCAGTTACCTATATGTACTTATACGAGTATGTGTATTAAATTATAAATACACAAATACGCTTTGGTATTACCCAAAATACCAGAAATGTAGAGTGTAGACTCTAGAAAAGTAGATAAGAGGGGCCCGAATATTGCGCTAATCCAAATCTGTTATAAAATCTTTTTACTCCTCATCAAATCAAAAAAGTACCTACTCCTGTCCAAAACTAGGCATTACAAGTTCTTATGCCGTTCGAAGGCTTCGTAACTTATCCTTAGGTCAATGGAAGCTCCAAAATTTTAACCAGAGAGTATCATTTACCTATCGACAAGCCTTTCGATCAGCCATAGTTACTTTTGACTTAGGTCAAAAGACAAAAAGCGGGCTATGACCTTTTCGATAACGCTAGATGACAACTTTGCTACTGTATCGAACACCTGTACCTATTGCGATAAGAATTAAATGACTCACATTATTGAAATATTTTTTTGGTCGTATTAAGTTTTATATTTTATGTACTCTTTTAACTTCTACATCATTCTTATACGCTGTAATATTTAAAGACAGTGTCTTTCCCAATTTTTTTTTAGAAAGGACGAACTTTATTTAGATTTCTTACATGAAATAAGTCTCTGTCCCTTCAGAATACGGGGATCAAAGTGTAACGGAGTGTAAAGGAAGACCGCACGAAGGTCGCAATTAGACGAGGCGTTTAATTACGAAATTCACGGTAACAACGAGGCTTCACTCCCCCTAGTCCTTCGTGGGATTCGTTTACTAAGGCATGGGTATGGTGAAGAGCGATGGCGAGTTTCTAGGATTATCTAGCAAGTATATAAAATTTATATTATGTACTAGTTTTTCGCCCGCGACTTCGCCCGCTTGGAATTTTCACTGTAACACAGTGTAAAAATATTATTCATTTTTTCATTACATTGTGCTAACCATTCTTCTAATTCAACGCCAACGCCATCTAGGCTACGTTTTTGAACATTTAATTTATAAAAAATAATTAACCACGATTATCGAGTTAAAAAAGTATCATATTATGTCAGTCTCTTAGTTCTAAGCTACCTTCCCACCAATTTTCAGCGAAATCCATTCATCCAATGTTTCGTGATTGAGCAACGAACATACAAATATACTCACGTTTAAAATTTGTGGAAGTAAATATTCGATATCTTCCTTGTGAGGTTGAAGAGAACTGTTACTGAATATCTGAGCATCTAAACGCTTCCGCCCATACACTATGCAACTACATAATTTGAGTCAGTCTAGGGTTGTCCGTAATTCGATATTCGTATTATCATCAAGTTAAATTGTTCCGAGGAACGTCACTAGCGCGGATATAACAAAGGTTAAGCACTATCAGAGGGGTCGGTTAGGGTAAGTCGTAGTGAAATTTTAGATGTCTGATACCAGTTTAAACGCTCATCCATTGTTTACCTGTGTTTCCATTTTCTTTTGTTTTGTTCCTATCTCTTCCACAACTTTAAAGCTCTCTTGCTGTAGTTACATTGTAGCGAGCTATTTGTTTAAAAGAGATCATTGAGTTGATCTGTAAAAGATAGTTTGATTTATTGTTGGTTTTATATGTTTGTCATATGTAGGTATGTACCACACAAGAAGTAATATTTTATTGTAACAATTATTTTTCAAACTTTCGTGTTCTAGCACGAAAGTTGTTAGAAATAACATGTTAATCCCTACATTGAAACCATTTTTGATGTACGATTTTTATATAAAGACTAGCTTATGCTCGCGGCTTCGCTCGCATTAAGAGTTAAAACTTTCATCCCCTATTTTATCCCTTTGGGGGTAGAATTGACCAAAATCCTTTCTTAGTGGATGCCTACATCATAACATCTACCTGCATGCCAAATTTCAGCCCGATCCGTCCAGTGGT